>NADL03000802.1:0-26330 GCA_002205965.3 Kappaphycus alvarezii
GTCCACCACGCTACGACTTACGGCCCACGACTATAATGGGAATCGGAGAGGTGAAGGACTTTGCTGGACGATGAATGCGGGATTGGCTACCCAGAATTACTCGGAACTCTAAAATCCTGGCCTTAAGTACAACCTGCAACTAATTTCTAACTCACTGCGTCCACTAACAGAATCCACAAACTGAGCCATTTGAGCGGATTTCAAGATCTTGGCCGGTGATAACAGTCATTAGGGGCAAATTTGGAACTGCTTCCAAAGTTGACAAATTTGTGTAATAGGTTGGCCAATACACACATCAATACAGTACCTTATTTTGCAGACTTACCGGAAACGAATTCTTGTGCCAAAAATAACGGACTCAATCCGTCATACGTAAAATAGAATCACATAACTGATTTTTGGATGCAGTCGGTCCAATCTTCATCATAATTACAACTCATACATATGATGGAATCACATAACTGATTTTTGGATGCAGTCGGTCCAATCTTCATCATAATTAAAACCTCATACATATGATGGAATCACATAACTGATTTTTGGATGCAGTTGTACAAACCAATATCATAACTAGAAACCACCATACGTATGATGGAATCACATAACTGATTTTGGATGCAGTTGTACAAACCAAATATCATAACTAGAAACCACATACGTATGATGGAATCACATAACTGATTTTTGGATGCAGCTGGATAAACCCTTAATCATAACTAGAATCCCCATACATAATATAAAATCAAATACCTCTTTCTAGCAGTCATGACAGTATTGCCATAATTTCTCATTTGGCACTAGTACAGTACGTGTACAACACTGCACAAAAAGGTTTCTTCTCTTAGCTGTACCACGTGTACATCACATACACAACTGCCACCACGTACACGTGTACATAGCTTTCCTCAGCATATTTCTCATACAGTATACTCATCATCCACTTATAGTACCCTACCCTACGTAAAATCACCCCATAAACAACATTTTGCCCTCTAAATCGCTGATCTCTCAAAATCGTACTTTCGTCCCTGGGAACTTTGGATTTCTTCCGGAATGCCTTAGCGCCACCCTTCATTCGACACGTGTGCATGTGTACACGTGGAACATGCCTCATGCCTCTTATGAGGTTTGGCACCGATGTGGGGTCATGTGATCGTCTTGCCAAATCAACAACACCCCCCTCGATTACATGACCTAAGCATCGTGCAGCTCTCCGAGGCCTAGAGATTTTATGCATTGTATGAATTGAATGCGACCAAGAGGCTTGGTGAGTATATCTGCTGGCATATCTGTAGAAGGTACGTGAAACAGTGAAACAATCTTTCGAGTCACAGCATCTCGGACAAAATGATATGATATGTCAATGTGCTTATTTTGCCTGTTCACTCCTTCGTTACCCGCAAACGCTATTGTACCAGCATTATCACACCCGATTGTAACTGTGCTGTCTTTCGACTTTCCCAATGCGTCTGCAAGAAGGGACCTGAGCCAAGCTGCCTCTTTGCAAGCCTCACACAGTGCAATATACTCCGCTTCGCATGTGGATTTCGCAACGACCGTTTGTCTCCTAGATGACCAACTAATAGCTCCCCCACACAGTTTGAACACATATCCACTGGTGGACTTTCTCGAGTCCAAGCAACCACCCCAGTCTGCATCGCTGAAGCCCTCTAGAGTTTGCACTGGGAGATTTCCATCTAGAATTACACCTAGTGAGAGCGTTCCTTTGATATATCTCAGAACTCGTTTGGCTGCTTGCCAGTGGTCCTCGCGAGGGTTCTCACAGTGTTGGGACAGTTTTCCCACCAAATATGCAAGATCTGGACGTGACACTACCATAAGAAACATTAAGCAGCCAATGATCTGTCGATATGGTACATCGCAATACGGCTAGTTGACATCTCAGGGTGTAATCTGTTGGTGATTTCGTGAGACGATCACACGCCCATCGCACTGATTAGACGTCTCGCACGGAGGTTGGGAAGCTGTATATGTGTACACGTGGACACATGTGGTTCTGAAGGGAAATATATGCCAAATTTACCCGAAAAGCAAAGTTGCCGGGGACGAAAGGCCATTTTCAGGGGGTCGACGAAAAATGCAAATTTTGCATAATTGTTGACAAGTGGAACTTGGCCCATAATGCCTAGGCTAGGAATTGCCTGCTTTAATCCTATTCGCTGACAGGGACAATACTGCAATTCTATTGGAACAGGATGTACACGTGTCAGGTGTTGTAGAGGTTCCTTGGCTGGTTTTAGTTGTTCAAAGGCAGTATGGGATATAACGGTTATTTATGAGCTATTTTAGAGGTCAAAATGTTGTTTAGGGGGTCCCTTTACGTAGGGAAATGTGCTGTAAGGGTGTGAGGAATGTAGTGTACGGGAGCTGTGCTGAATAAGACATATACACGTGTACAGGTTGGCATTGGTGTATGCGATGTACACGTGGTACAGAAAAGCGTAGAAACTATTGGTGCAGTGGTGTCCACGTGTTGTACTATTGTCAGTTGTGGAACTGTACTTCGTACTGTACTTCGTACTATACTTCGTCCTGTACTTCGTACTATACTTCGTACTGTACTTTGTATTGTACTTCGTACTGTACTTGAATTCATACAGTAAGGGTGGTTATGCGAATCGTTGTCATAATTACACCGCTCCATTGATTGAACGTACAGTAGATAGCCGGCTGCATCCGCCGGCTGCATTCCACTACTACACTCCCTGGCTGCATCCACGACTGCATTCCACCACTGCACTGTCGGTTCCATCCTCCGACTGCATTATGGAAGCGACTCTTGATTCTATAATGTGTATGAGGATTCTAGTTATGATTCTATGCACCCGGCTGCATCCTCCGGCTGCATTATGGAAGCGACTCTTGATTCTATAATGTGTATGAGGATCCTAGTTATGATTCCCTGCACCCGGCTGCATCCTCCGGCTGCATTATGGAAGCGACTCTTGATTCTATAATGTGTATGAGGATTCTAGTTATGATTCTATGCACCCGGCTGCATCCTCCGGCTGCATTATGGAAGCGACTCTTGATTCTATAATGTGTATGAGGATCCTAGTTATGATTCCCTGCCCCGGCTGCATCCTCCGGCTGCATTATGGAAGTGACTCCTGATTCTATAATATGTATGAGGTTTCTAGTTACTTTTACGTGCCTGGCTACACCCTCCGGCTGCATCTCAGAACATTTACCATATTCTATGATTTGTATGAGGGTTTGAGTACGTTATTATGGCCCATGCAAATTCGGTGCCGACAGGCTGCGGAAATAAGGCACTGCATTCATGTGTCTAGTGGGCCAGTTTGTTTTATGCAAATTTGGCAGCTTTGGAAGCAGTTCGAAAATGGACTCAAAGAACGTTTTTTGCTGGGCCAATATCTTTCAACTTGCCCAAATGGTTTGGTTTATGGGATTTTGTAAATGGAGGAAATGAAGTAGCGAGTAGTTTTAGAATGTACTTAAGGTCGAAGTTTTCGAGCACCAAGTAAATTCTGGGTAGCTAAGCCCACAGCTTCATCCTCTCTCCCACCAGCCTTCCCTATCGCAACTCATCATCAGGTTATGGGCCCAGTTCAACGCTATCTCTGTCTTTGATTCCCGTAAGTCGCCCTGTGTCGTTGCCCTGTTTTGTTTTGTTTGTCTCAGCCTGTTGAATATGTCTCACGTTTCTGGTAAGTTATTTGAATAATTCCATTTCTTTGCACATCGAAGTGATTCTTTTGCATCCTTTGGTTGGTCTAAAGACTTGTAATTCCATAAAGCTGTTACTGACGATCACTTCCACTATCTGTGCCTGCTTCTGCGGGTTGTGCTAGACTCGGAATTAGCCCTGGTGCCGCGAGTGCCCAGGGCTCCATCGGTCAGAGGTTTACCGTCAGGGAGGAGGTCAAGTGTGGAGAGGATCGAGGTTATTGAACCGACAACACCACCGCCGCCGACGCTCGCCCTCTCTGTCGCCCAGGAAGGATATAGGATCCCCCGCAGGTCAGTACCTCCACAGACGCCAATTAGAAAAATTCAACGACTCTCGGCCAAGAAAGCCAAAGCGCTTGCCGATCGAGTCGCGAAAAGAGAGCTGAAGGCGAAGAAGCGAGTTCCGCCGAGGCACAAGAGGTACTGCAAGACCTGCCAGATAGCTGCAATAGTGCTAAGACATTCTACGATCACGTTCATTCTAAGGGTCATAGGACTAGAGTAGCGAACAGAAAGGAGACCCCTAGGTGTACTGTTTGTGATAGAGTGTTCGACTCCCACGAAGTTCTGAAACGCCACGAGAACGGGAAAGATCACTTGAAAGTAGTTTTGTCTCAGCAGTAAAAGGATCCTATACTTTGGTTAAAAGCGAGTGCTCGGCCTTTGCATTTAGCTTAGAGTTTCGTGTGCTGTGTTCTTATAGAGGTGGGCTTGCCATTGCAAGGGACTATCGGTCCCCGGCTTGGGATCTTCGAACAGAACATAAGCACCTCTAACCTATTTGCAATGAGTGGCGGAGAAGATCAAGGAGGAGGGTCAATGAAGATAGAGAAGCTGACGGATACGAATTTTTATGTGTGGAAGCAGAAAATTCAGCTACTTCTGGCACTGCGCGATGTAGAACAGTACATTACCGATGATAACGTCCCTGCTGATGAAAATTCTTCTACGTATAGGACTTGGAAGCAGGGAGATCGAAAAGCCAGAGCAATTATAGGGCTGTCTCTTTCTGATGACCATTTGGACCATGTAAGAGATGCTGTTACTGCCAAAGGTATGTGGGATGCTATTCTAGAGGTGTTTGAGCGACATACGCTGCTGAACAAGTTGGCTGCTCGTAGAGAGTTTTACACTGTCAGTATGCTAGAAAATGAGAAGGTGCTTCCGTATATTGGACGTGTGAGACACCTGGCGGCTCGCTTGAAGTCTATGGGGGTCGTTATCGATGACAAAGAGATGGCTATGGCAGTGCTTAACGGCCTTCCACCGCGTTTTCACAGCCTCATTGTTGCTCTGGACGCTCTTGGATCTGAAGACAACTCCTTTGGAGTGGAGTATGTCAAAAGTCGTCTACTTCAAGAGGAACAACGAGCTTCGATGAAGTCGTCCAGGCGACAGATGACTTCAAGTGCCGCCCTTATTGGGAACGTTTTCGAAGGACGGCGCCAGTCTTCCTTGACGTGCACTAATTGTGGTCACACCGGACACACCGCCTCCCGTTGCTGGGGAAAGGATGTCAATGGAAAGCGACCTTCTCCACCCGAACGATTCCAGCGGAGGCAATTACAGAAGCCAACGGCAATGATCGCTCAAGAAAAAGATGGCTCGGAAGTGAATGAGGTGGAGTACATTTGTCTGGTGAACAAAGCGGATAAGTCTAACGTTAAAATAACCTCTAACACCTGGCTTATAGATTCCGGGTGCTCCGCGCACATGACGTTTGACAGAAGCCTCTTTACAGACTACCGTGAGGTCTCGAACAGCCGCGTTGAGATGGGAACCAAGGCTTGTGCGATTGTGGCTGGAGTCGGAAACGTTCATTTGATGCTATCAGTAAACGGCATTGAAAAATCCTGTAAGCTCACCAATGTGCTACACGTTCCCAGTTTTGCCTTTTCTCTAATTTCAGTACGCCAGATGGTCGACAATGGACTTGATGTTCAGTTTGTTCGTGACAAGTGTACTGTAAAGAAAAATGACTGTACTGTGGCAACCGCGACAAGTGAAGGAGAGCTCTACGTGCTTGATACGTGTGATATGACTCATTCGGCACACAAAGCCTCCTTGAAGACGTGGCACGAAAGACTTGCGCACGTTCATACTCAAGGAATCTTGTCTATGTCTCGCAAGAACGTGGTAAGTGGACTTCATCTTTCTTCTTCAAATGATACCAAAGATATTGGCTCATCTTCTGACTGTGATTCCGTGAAATGCGATGCTTGTGTGGTAGGAAAAGCAACTCGTGCTGTAATTCCCAAACATCGCTCAGGAGGTAGGGCAAAGCAGCTGCTAGACTTAGTCCATTCGGACGTCTGTGGCCCACTCCAAACACAGTCATTAGGTGGTGCGAGATACTTTGTCACATTCATCGATGATTACTCCAACTGGAGCGTTGTCTATCCGATGAAAAGTAAAGATGAAACTTTCGAGTTCTATAAGAAGTTTGCCAATTATGCCCTTACCCATACCGGTCAGCGAGTGAAAGTGTTTCGTTCAGATCGTGGAGGGGAGTATCTTTCCTCGCAGTTCCAATCCTTCTTATCTTCACAAGGAACGGTTCATCAAACGACCGCCGCGTACACGCCTGAACAAAATGGCGTCGCAGAACGGTTCAACCGTACATTGATAGATCTGGTTCGGTCTATGCTGTCCCACATGCAGGTTCCAAAGTCATTTTGGGCTGAAGCCCTAGACAATGCCGTGTATGTGCGGAATCGTGTAACAAACAGAGCCCTGGGAAGTTCCATTACGCCTCATCACTTGTGGATGAAGGATAAACCAGATGTGTCTCACTTGAGGGTATTTGGCTGCCAATGCTGGTACAAACTGCATGCCCATGAGGTGCAGAAACTTGATGAACGTGCAGTGAAAGGAATGTTTCTTGGATACCCAGCCGGAACGAAGGCCTACAAGGTATGGGATGACGAACTGAATCGCGTAGTTATCTCACGAAATGTGCAGTTTGATGAGTCCAGGCGAGGGCCTTGTTCGGTTGACGACAGTATATCGCATCAAAATGACGAGAATTTTGAGCCAGAGGATGTGGGCGTTGCTGACGAAACTGACCCCGATACTTTAATGGCAAATATCGGTGAAAATGGAGACTCTGAGTCATCGAGAGGTCAAAATGAGCCCGTTCTAAATCCAAATATGAACCCAGAGCCCCCGGATGCGAGCTCGGAACCAGAACATACGGGTGGTGCAGACGGAGATGGATCTAGCAATGTACCACTTCGCAGATCAGGTCGATCACGCCGCCCACCAAGACAATGGTGGAAGGGCCTCTTAGGAACTAATATACTCAGCACGTCTAATGAGATGTTCCGGTACCAGACTCGTTCAAGGAAGCGATGAGTGGGACGCAACCAGATTTCTGGCAGAAAGCAGTTGACAAAGAGTTAAAATCACAACGCAAAAACCAGACTTGGACGCTGGTTCCGCGCTCACAGGCCTCTAACATCCTCACATCGCGCTGGGTTTTCACCGTTAAAGATATTCCAGATGATCAGGGCCACCTCATTCAGCAAGGAAAGGGTCGCCTAGTCGTAAGAGGTTTCCAGCAGATTGAAGGAGTTGATTACTCAGAGACTTTCGCCCCGGTAATCAAATTCACGACAATTCGATTGCTACTGGCTATGGTTGCGCAATTTGACTTAGAGCTTCACCAAATGGACGTAGTCACCGCGTTTCTAAATGGAGAATTAGAGGAGGATATTTACATGGAACAACCCGAAGGATGCATCGACCCTTCCAAACCAAACCATGTTTGCAAACTCCTCAAGGCTATTTATGGCCTTAAACAAGCGAGTCGTCAATGGCACAAAAAGATTGACGACTTCTTGATTAATGGGCTTGGGTTTAAGACCACGAGAAGTGACGCTTGCTTGTACACAAACATATCGAATGACAGCATAATGCTCATTGCCCTTTATGTGGATGACTTGCTGCTCGCCGGTAGTGATCTAACCGCCGTAGCCTGGATGAAAGCGGAATTAAATAAAAGGTTTGAGATGAAAGACCTGGGAGAGGCGAAAAAGTGCATAGGGCTTGAAATTAGTAGGAAAAGGTCGTCCAAGCTAGTCTGTATATCGCAGAAAGCGTATGCCGAATCCGTACTGAAACGTTTTGGAATGGTCAGCTGTAATTCCGTGAGTACACCAATGGAACAGGGATTCCATCCCGAGTCTTCGACAAGCCCGTACTGCGATGTCCCGTATCGACAGATCATCGGCTGTCTGATGTTCCTGATGGTTGGTTCTCGTCCAGATTTAGCATACGCCGTTGGCAAATTGTCTCAACACTGTGAGAAGCCTCGCGAGGACCACTGGCAGGCTGCGAAAAGGTTTTGAGGTTCATCAAAGGAACACTCTCAACTGGTGTTATCCTAAACGGAAATCTCTCAGTGGAGTACCTCGAAGGCTTTAGTGATGCGGACTGGGGTGGCTGCTTGAGTTCAAGAAAGTCCACCAGCGGCTATGTATTCAAGCTTTGTGGAGGAGCCGTCAGCTGGTCGTCGAGGAAGCAAACGGTTGTTGCAAAGTCTACCTGCGAAGCAGAGTACATCGCGCTTTGTGATGCCTGCAAAGAAGCCGCCTGGCTAAGATGCCTCCTGACAGATGCATTGGGAAAATCAGAAGATGGTACTGTTACTATCGGTTGCGATAATACAGGAACTATATCCTTTGCAGGCAACGAGGGGGTCAACCGGCGTAACAAGCATATCGATATCTCATACCACTTTGTCAGAGATGCTATCCATCGCAATATTGTTTCCCTCTTCCATGTACCGTCTTCCGAAATGCCAGCAGATATACTAACGAAGCCTCTTGGACGACTTTCGTTCAATAAATGTGTGAGGTTTCTGGGACTTGGGATCTGCGCGATGCTTAGGGCATGTGATCGAGGGGGGTGTTGGTGATTTCGTGAGACGATCACACGCCCATCGCACTGACTAGACGTCTCGCACGGAGGTTGGGAATGTATATGTACACGTGGACACATGTGGTTCTGAAGGGAAATATATGCCAAATTTACCCGAAAAGCAAAGTTGCCGGGGACGAAAGGCCATTTTCAGGGGGTCGACGAAAAATGCAAATTTTGCATAATTGTTGACAAGTGGAACTTGGCCCATAATGCCTAGGCTAAGAATTGCCTGCTTTAATCCTATTCGCTGACAGGGACAATACTGCAATTCTATTGGCAGGATGTACACGTGTCAGGTGTTGTAGAGGTTCCTTGGCTGGTTTTAGTTGTTCAAAGGCAGTATGGGATATAACGGTTATTTATGAGCTATTTTAGAGGTCAAAATGTTGTTTAGGGGTCCCTTTACGTAGGGAAATGTGCTGTAAGGGTGTGAGGAATGTAGTGTACGGGAGCTGTGCTGAATAAGACATATACACGTGTACAGGTTGGCATTGGTGTATGCGATGTACACGTGGTACAGCTAAGAGAAGAAACCTTTTTGTGCAGTGTTGTACACGTACTACTAGTGCCAAATGAGGAACTGTACTTCGCACTGTACATCGTAATATGCCAAGTACTGTACTCCTTACTATACCTGAGTTTGTACAGTAGGAATCAATTATGGCAATATTGTCATGACTGCTAGAAAGAGGTATTTGATTTTATATTATGTATGAGGTTTCTAGTTATGATTACGGGTTTTATCCAGCTGCATCCAAAAATCAGTTATGTGATTCCATCATACGTATGTGGTTTCTAGTTATGATATTGGTTTGTACAACTGCATCCAAAAATCAGTTATGTGATTCCATCATACGTATGTGGTTTCTAGTTATGATATTGGTTTGTACAACTGCATCCAAAAATCAGTTATGTGATTCCATCATACGTATGTGGTTTCTAGTTATGATATTGGTTTGTACAACTGCATCCAAAAATCAGTTATGTGATTCCATCATACGTATGTGGTTTCTAGTTATGATATTGGTTTGTACAACTGCATCCAAAAATCAGTTATGTGATTCCATCATATGTATGAGGTTCGTAATTATGATGAAGATTGGACCGACTGCATCCAAAAATCAGTTATGTGATTCTATTTTACGTATGACGGATCGAGTCCGTTATTTTGGCACAAGGGAATTCGTTTCCGGTAAGTCTGCAAAATAAGGTACTGTATTGATGTGTGTATTGGGCCAACCTATTTACACAAATTTGTCAACTTTGGAAGCAGTTCCAAATTTGCCCCTAATGACTGTTATCACCGGGCCAAGATCTTGAAATCCGCTCAAATGGCTCAGTTTGTGGGATTCTGTTAGTGGACGCAGTGAGTTAGAAATTAGTTGTAGGTTGTACTTAAGGCCAGGATTTTAGAGTTCCGAGTAAATTCTGGGCAGCTAAGCCCGCAGCTTCATTCTCTCTCCCAACAGCCTTCCCTATCGCAACTCATCATCAGCTATTGCAGCTAATATCACAGAGCTTGCAGTACCTCTTGTTCCTCGGCGGAACTCTTCGTTTTGCCTTTAGTTCCTTCTTGGCAACTCGATCGGCGAGGGCTTTAGCTTTCTTTGCCGAGAGGCGTTGAACTTTCTTTATTGGCTTGTCCAGAGGTACTGACTTACGAGGGATCCTATACCTTTCCCTAGACGAGGGAAGCGCGAGCGTCTTCGGCGGCGGTCCTTCTGGTTCGAGTACTTCGATCGATTCCACAACTGTCCTCCCCACAGATGGCAAAGTCCTAACTGTCGCAGCCCTGGGCACTCGGGGCACCAGGGCTAATTCCGAGTCTAGCACAACCCCGCAAAAGCAGGCACAAAAGTGGAAGTGATCGTCAGTAACAGCTTTTGGGATTATGAGTCTTTAGACCAACCAAAAGGTGCAAAGAGAATCACTTCGATGTGCAAAGAAATGGAATTATTCAAATAGCTTACCGGAACGAGTAGACATAATCAAGAGACTGAGATAGACAAGAAAACAATGCAGCAACACACGGCGACTTACGGCGTTCAGAGAAAGAGACGGCGTTGAACTGGGCCCATAACCTAATGGGGATCGGAGAGGGTGAAGGACTTTGCTGGACGGATGAAGTTGCGGGCTTGGCTACCCAGAATTTACTCGGAACTCTAAAATCCTGGCCTTAAGTACAACCTACAACTAATTTCTAACTCACTGCGTCCACTAACAGAATCCCACAAACTGAGCCATTTGAGCGGATTTCAAGATCTTGGCCCGGTGATAACAGTCATTAGGGGCAAATTTGGAACTGCTTCCAAAGTTGACAAATTTGTGTAAATAGGTTGGCCCAATACACACATCAATACAGTACCTTATTTTGCAGACTTACCGGAAACGAATTCCCTTGTGCCAAAATAACGGACTCAATCCGTCATACGTAAAATAGAATCACATAACTGATTTTTGGATGCAGTCGGTCCAATCTTCATCATAATCACGAACCTCATACATATGATGGAATCACATAACTGATTTTTGGATGCAGTCGGTCCAATCTTCATCATAATTACGAACCTCATACATATGATGGAATCACATAACTGATTTTTGGATGCAGTTGTACAAACCAACATCATAACTAGAAACCACATACGTATGATGGAATCACATAACTGATTTCTGGATGCAGATGTACAAACCAATATCATAACTAGAAACCACATACGTATGATGGAATCACATAACTGATTTTTGGATGCAGTTGTACAAACCAATATCATAACTAGAAACCACATACGTATGATGGAATCACATAACCGATTTTTGGATGCAGCTGGATAAAACCCGTAATCATAACTAGAAACCCCATACATATGATGAAATCACATAACCGATTTTTGGATGCAGCTGGATAAAACCCGTAATCATAACTAGAAACCTCATACATATGATGAAATCACATAACCGATTTTTGGATGCAGCTGGATAAAACCCTTAATCATAACTAGAATCCTCATACATAATATAAAATCAAATACCTCTTTCTAGCAGTCATGACAGTATTGCCATAATTGATTCCTACTGTACAAACTCAGGTATAGTAAGGAGTACAGTACTTGGTATATTACGATGTACAGTGCGAAGTACAGTTCCTCATTTGGCACTAGTTTAGTACGTGTACAACACTGCACAAAAAGGTTTCTTCTCTTAGCTGTACCACGTGTACATCACATACACAACTGCCACCACGTACACGTGTACATAGCTTTCCTCAGCATATCTCTCATACAGTATACTCATCATCCACTTATAGTACCCTACCCTACGTAAAATCACCCATAAACAACATTTTGCCCTCTAAATCGCTGATCTCTCAAAATCGTACTTTCGTCCCTGGGAACTTTGGATTTCTCCCGGAATGCCTTAGCGCCACCCTTCATTCGACACGTGTGCATGTGTACACGTGGAACATGCCTCATGCCTCTTATGAGGTTTGGCACCGATGTGGGGTCATGTGATCGTCTTGCCAAATCAACAACAGGAGCGCCAAGCATTCGCGTATGGAGCGCAATGCTCGCAGTTTGGCACGTTTTGCCCTTTGGAGCCAGGGTTGCATCCGGTTCGCATCCTCGTTCCGGCGTTCTCTACCGTTGTGGATTACCGCATTTACCGGTTGGACAATACGTCGTCCCACGTTACCGGTAGTGAATGGAGTCGGGTCGATAAACAGTTACGTAGGTTCATCGACCTGACCCCAAGTCTCGAACGATTTGATGGGTCTAGGCCCATCAAATTGTTAACGTTCTTTGAAGACGTCCGCATAGGGTTCAACGAGGCCCACGTCTCCGAAGGCATGGCGTTACTCATGCTCGGACGCCTTGTTGACAAGGAAGCGTCACGGTTGTACGCTTCCGCGATGTCCGCTGACGTGCGGATGGGACGTCCCACGGGGTCCGTGACCTGGCCATGTTTGGTTAACGCATAAATCCAACGGTACCTTACTGACGCGGTACTGTCAGATGCAGTGAACCGCGTAACGCAGATACGCCAAAATGCCAACGAGGACGAGAAGTCGTACGGGGACCGCCTCGAGGAGTACGTCGCGGATTGTAGTTCCATATACAGCAACGATATGCTGGTGAACTACTACACGCAGGGTCTCCTTCCCACTACGCGGGACACCGTAACGGAGGCCCTGCACCGGATGTCGTACGAGGTCCGTTCGTCCTTCTCCAACGTTATTCGCCTCGCACAAGCCGAAGGGCAAAAGTATCGTGCTAGACAGAATGCGTTGAAGACGCCTACGACCCCGCGTGCGCCCCGTAAGTCTGGGTTGTATCTGGGCGCCTACAACGGAGCCACCGACGACTACGGATCGGACAAGTCGTCGGAGGAAGGTGAGTTGACCGACACACGTGAGTCCGGTCAACCGTTGCTACTGATGCCGCGTGCCCAACACCGTGAACCCGTGCAACATTCCCCCGTGTCTAGCTGCCGTCCAGCTGACCCGGGGCCGCCAGTGGAAACGTTTTACATCTCGCCCAAGATCGAGCAGATCCTCCTCAACCCAGTGCCTACGCTATCGGACGGCCAGCTTAAGGCGGCAATCGCGAAGATTCCCCGGAACGATCAAAGCAATACGTGTTTGCTTTGCCGGGATAATCATTCGATGTACCGTTGCCCGTTCATTTCGTTCGAGCAGCAGCTCTTCGCGGCATATCTTAATTACGTGTACCAAATGGACTCGCGTCCCCATATGCGTAATTTGCTTTCGCAACGTGTGGAGGAGGTCGACGTCGGGCCGTATCTCCGTCGCCTCCAGGGGGGACAACCGGCACCCCCGCCTATGACGCCACGTGCGGTAACGTTCAACAACGCACCGCGCGTAATTCCCAACCGTAATGGGGCGCGAACACCCAACGTGGTTGGCCATCGGGGCTCATTTCGTAACTCACCAAACGCGTCGAGCAACAACGCATCCCGCCCACAGGGTCGCCGTTTGCGTGATCGCTTCTGGGATGCGTTGCTACTGTCGGACCAGTTGGAGGGGGTAACGATATGAACGACATCCCCGAGGTCCCGTCGGATACGATATCGGCAGCTATCCGCGACCGACCTGTCATTAGTGCGGAAGCTGCTCCCGTTGATACGGTGCCGGGAAACGAATAAGGCGGCAGCGCCAAGGAGCCCCGTTGGCTCGCCTTTTCACGTATTACATGGGCCCCTCGAAATTGCGGGGAAATTATATCACACGTGTGACGATCTCGATCAATTCGAACGAAAATTGTCCACCGCGTCAAAGTCGGGCGCCTTCGCAATCCCCCTTCAAAACCCCTCACTCGTTTCTCCTTCGCGCGTCGTGCGTACCCCAAGTCCCAATGACAACGTTATGGGTACCGATGGCGATCGTACTGCCAAAGCCCCTTCGTCCAACGACGCGGACGCAACCGTCCAGCGGGAACAACCGCCTACGCACCGACGCCCGTTGCGCAAGCCCAGTCGTAAGCGGGATCGAAAAAGGCAGCGACCGCCCTCCCTTCGATACCCACGGACCCAGCGGGACACGTTTGTCTGTTGTCGGGGAGATTGTCTACTTAACGGATCGCTCGGAACGTCTCCGAACACGTTGAAGCCGTTTACGATTCCCTACGACACGTGCTCCAGATACAACGTTATCGCGCGCGACTATATTTCCCCGCAGTGGGAAGACCACCCAAAACAGCTTACTGAGCCATAACACTTCCTTGGCACAAGAAGATAGGGCCACATACTCTGATTCGTCTGAAGAGATAGCCGAAACCGATTGGCGTTTGCTCCTCCGGAAAACGGGAGCGCCGTTGACGGCGATAACGAAACCTGTGGTTGATCGTCTGATTTCCTTACATCCCCCCCAGTCAGCGTCAATGAACGCGACAAGGGAAGAGGGGTTAAGGTCGCTGTTGCTTTTGAAGTGAAGTCCATCGCCTGAGGTACCGGCTAGGTAACGCATGAGGCGTTTGAGGTAGGAAAAGTGGCGCGAAGTCGGCGCATGGAGGTGACGAGCAAGGGCGGACATTGGGAATGAAATTTCGGCGCATATGCTGACGACGAGATAAAGGAAACCGCCGATGGTTGACGGTACTGTGCATGAGAAACCGGAGGCAAAAGGGACTCGTCCCCATGCGGGGAGGAGATCATTGTAGCATAACTGCGGATGCCTATTACAGTATACTGTACTACGTTATTCAGTATACTGTACCACGTTATTACATTACTGTACTACGGACCACGCCCTTACAGTGCCGACTGTCCACGTTTACACGCTCCTGTACACATGAGTACAGCCACGCTTACAGTAACGGGTACGTATACGCACCGCCGTCGTGAACCTTAGTCGTGGGCCGTAAGTCGTAGCGTGGTGGACACGTGTAGTGTTGCGTAGTATCGTAGGTAGCGTAGTACTTAACGTGCCCGCACTTCCCCACTACGGGAGGAAGTACCAAGCATCGAGTAGTTGTGTGGTAAAGTCTAACGTTCGGACCGCCCCAACTCTCGACTTTGGCCTAACGATCCAGACCCTCCCTTTCTCTCGTCCTTTTTCCCTGCGCCTAGTCGCCTCCGGCACCTCACCCCCACGGGACTTGGGTGAGGGCACGGTACGCTAACAGACGTCGAAGACGCCTTAGCCACGACGGCTCTCGTACGCTATACGCTTTAGCTACGGTCCGTATAGGGGTGGCAAGGTAGGATCCGTCTTGATCCACTACAGTTCCCTTCGCCTCGGTCTCCACCGTACGACTACGCTGGTCATCGTGACCCTACGTTTGCGTTTGTCGTTACGACACTACTTCTAAACGTAACTGACCCTATTTTCGGTACTAGCTCTAACGTTGTAGCACGAGCTACCAGTTTACAGCACACTGGTCTCCCGATTTAGAATCGTGGTAGTGGGGATCGTTGGACGTAGACGTCAAGGCGTGGAAGGGAACGTTTGGAGAAGTACGAACGTAGAAGATGTCGGACAACGTTGGTCCGCAGGGGACACAGGTCTCTTCAGCACCGGCTGAATCGACCACAACGTACGGTATGCCACGCGAAATGGCTGACTCGTTGAGGGCCACGCTTCCTGATCGTGTAACTGAGACCTTCTCGAAAGAAGGCCCGGTTACGTCGGAGTCCCTCATGGTCGTTTACGAAGCCCTGCTTGCCGAGATCGATGCCCTGGGCAAGACGATACGAGAAGAGACGAACCACACGTTGAACAACGAGTTCAACGTGAGTATCGCCGATAAGATTGAACCGCTGTTCCCGAGGTTACGGGCCTTAAAAGAGCTCGTTACAAACGTGGAAGTTCGCCTACGATTGGCAGAAGGCGTCATGGAGAGACGCACGGAACCGGGCGCAAGCCCCAGCGATGTCCTCCGGTTCCCCTCCGTACCCGTAACGCCGATCACGAACGACGGCCACACGACTTTCCCACCGCCTCAGAACCCGTTGAAGGCGGTGGCGCCTCAAAACCTGACGGTCAACGTCGCGGGACCTGGTGGTCCCGCGCCACCACCCCCCGTCGATAACGTTCCACGTCCAGGGCAATTATCGTATGCCCTAGATTCCG
This sequence comes from Kappaphycus alvarezii, assembly GCA_002205965.3. NCBI lineage: Eukaryota > Rhodophyta > Florideophyceae > Gigartinales > Solieriaceae > Kappaphycus > Kappaphycus alvarezii. Next base: position 16,226 of record NADL03000802.1, read on the forward strand.
AACCACGACCTCCCGTTCCCCCGCAACCAAACCAAACACCGCAGCCACCCACGTCCGCTGGTGTTATTCCCTTGTTACAACGACCCCCGTTCCAAACGTCCATTACCCCTATCAACCCCTTACTCCCTCCCAAACGTTTCCGTACACCGTTCCCCTCAATCCCTACGTGCAACCGCATGCACCTCCGCCTCCGAAGCCTCAAACGCAACAAACGTTGCACGGGCACCCTTCCGTTGGCCAGGCGCTGTATGGCCCTACGTCGACCTTGGAGCGCCAAGCATTCGCGTACGGAGCGCAATGCTCGCAGTTTGGCACGTTTTGCCCATTGGTGGTGTTGATTTGGCAAGACGATCACATGACCCCACATCGGTGCCAAACCTCATAAGAGGCATGAGGCATGTTCCACGTGTACACATGCACACGTGTCGAATGAAGGGTGGCCCTAAGGCATTCCGGAAGAAATCCAAAGTTCCCAGGGACGAAAGTACGATTTTGAGAGATCAGCGATTTAGAGGACAAAATGTTGTTTATGGGGTGATTTTACGTAGGGTAGGGTACTATAAGTGGATGATGAGTATACTGTATGAGAGATATGCTGAGGAAAGCTATGTACACGTGTACGTGGTGGCAGTTGTGTATGTGATGTACACGTGGTACAGCTAAGAGAAGAAACCTTTCTGTGCAGTGTTGTACACGTACTGTACTAGTGCCAAATGAGGAACTGTACTTCGCACTGTACATCGTAATATACCAAGTACTGTACTCCTTACTATACCTGAGTTTGTACAGTAGGAATCAATTATGGCAATACTGTCATGACTGCTAGAAAGAGGTATTTGATTTTATATTATGTATGAGGATTCTAGTTATGATTAAGGGTTTTATCCAGCTGCATCCAAAAATCAGTTATGTGATTTCATCATACGTATGAGGTTTCTAGTTATGATTAAGGGTTTTATCCAGCTGCATCCAAAAATCAGTTATGTGATTCCATCATACGTATGTGGTTTCTAGTTATGATATTGGTTTGTACAACTGCATCCAAAAATCAGTTATGTGATTCCATCATACGTATGTGGTTTCTAGTTATGATATTGGTTTGTACATCTGCATCCAGAAATCAGTTATGTGATTCCATCATACGTATGTGGTTTCTAGTTATGATATTGGTTTGTACAACTGCATCCAAAAATCAGTTATGTGATTCCATCATACGTATGTGGTTTCTAGTTATGATATTGGTTTGTACAACTGCATCCAAAAATCAGTTATGTGATTCCATCATACGTATGTGGTTTCTAGTTATGATATTGGTTTGTACAACTGCATCCAAAAATCAGTTATGTGATTCCATCATATATATGAGGTTCGTAATTATGATGAAGATTGGACCGACTGCATCCAAAAATCAGTTATGTGATTCTATTTTACGTATGACGGATTGAGTCCGTTATTTTGGCACAAGGGAATTCGTTTCCGGTAAGTCTGCAAAATAAGGTACTGTATTGATGTGTGTATTGGGCCAACCTATTTACACACACTTGTCAACTTTGGAAGCAGTTCCAAATTTGCCCCTAATGACTGTTATCACCGGGCCAAGATCTTGAAATCCGTTCAAATGGCTCAGTTTGTGGGATTCTGTTAGTGGACGCATTGAGCTAGAAAGTAGTTGTAGGTTGTACTTAAGGACAGGATTTTAGAGTTCCGAGTAAATTCTGGGTAGCCAAGCCCGCAACTTCATCCGTCCAGCAAAGTCCTTCACCTCTCCGATTCCCATTAGGTTATGGGCCCAGTTCAACGCCGTCTCTTTCTCTGAACGCCGTAAGTCGCCGTGTGTTGCTGCATTGTTTTCTTGTCTATCTCAGTCTCTTGATTATGTCTACTCGTTCCGGTAAGCTATTTGAATAATTCCATTTCTTTGCACATCGAAGTGATTCTCTTTGCACCTTTTGGTTGGTCTAAAGACTCATAATCCCAAAAGCTGTTACTGACGATCACTTCCACTTTTGTGCCTGCTTTTGCGGGGTTGTGCTAGACTCGGAATTAGCCCTGGTGCCCCGAGTGCCCAGGGCTGCGACAGTTAGGACTTTGCCATCTGTGGGAGGACAGTTGTGGAATCGATCGAAGTACTCGAACCAGAAAACCGCCGCCGAAGACGCTCGCGCTTCCCTGTCTAGGGAAAGGTATAGGATCCCTCTGATGATGAGTTGCGATAGGGAAGGCTGGTGGGAGAGAGGATGAAGCTGTGGGCTTAGCTACCCAGAATTTACTTGGTGCTCGAAAACTTCGACCTTAAGTACATTCTAAAACTACTCGCTACTTCATTTCCTCCATTTACAAAATCCCATAAACCAAACCATTTGGGCAAGTTGAAAGATATTGGCCCAGCAAAACGTTCTTTGAGTCCATTTTCGAACTGCTTCCAAAGCTGCCAAATTTGCATAAAACAAACTGGCCCACTAGACACATGAATGCAGTGCCTTATTTCCGCAGCCTGTCGGCACCGAATTTGCTTGGACCATAATAACGTACTCAAAACCCTCAAACAAATCATAGAATATGGTAAATGTTCTGAGATGCAGCCGGAGGGTGTAGCCAGGCACGTAAAAGTAACTAGAAACCTCATACATATTATAGAATCAGGAGTCGCTTCCATAATGCAGCCGGAGGATGCAGCCGGGGGCAGGGAATCATAACTAGAATCCTCATACACATTATAGAATCAAGAGTCGCTTCCATAATGCAGCCGGAGGATGCAGCCGGGGCAGGGAATCATAACTAGAATCCTCATACACATTATAGAATCAAGAGTCGCTTCCATAATGCAGCCGGAGGATGCAGCCGGGTGCATAGAATCATAACTAGATCCTCATACACATTATAGAATCAAGAGTCGCTTCCATAATGCAGCCGGAGGATGCAGCCGGGTGCATAGAATCATAACTAGATCCTCATACACATTATAAGAATCAAGAGTCGCTTCCATAATGCAGCCGGGAGGATGGAACCGACAGTGCAGTGGTGGAATGCAGTCGTGGATGCAGCCAGGGAGTGTAGTAGTGGAATGCAGCCGGCGGATGCAGCCGGCTATCTACTGTACGTTCAATCAACGGAGCGGTGTAATTATGACAACGATTCGCATAACCACCCCTTACTGTATGAATTCAAGTACAGTACGAAGTACAGTTCCACAACTGACAATAGTACAACACGTGGACACCACTGCACCAATAGTTTCTACGCTTTTCTGTACCACGTGTACATCGCATACACCAATGCCAACCTGTACACGTGTATATGTCTTATTCAGCACAGCTCCCGTACACTACATTCCTCACACCCTTACAGCACATTTCCCTACGTAAAGGGACCCCCTAAACAACATTTTGACCTCTAAAATAGCTCATAAATAACCGTTATATCCCATACTGCCTTTGAACAACTAAAACCAGCCAAGGAACCTCTACAACACCTGACACGTGTACATCCTGGCCAATAGAATTGCAGTATTGTCCCTGTCAGCGAATAGGATTAAAGCAGGCAATTCTTAGCCTAGGCATTATGGGCCAAGTTCCACTTGTCAACAATTATGCAAAATTTGCATTTTTCGTCGACCCCCTGAAAATGGCCTTTCGTCCCCGGCAACTTTGCTTTTCGGGTAAATTTGGCATATATTTCCCTTCAGAACCACATGTGTCCACGTGTACACATATACAGCTTCCCAACCTCCGTGCGAGACGTCTAGTCAGTGCGATGGGCGTGTGATCGTCTCACGAAATCACCAACACCCCCCCTCGATCACATGCCCTAAGCATCGCGCAGATCCCCAAGTCCCAGAAACCTCACACATTTATTGAACGAAAGTCGTCAAGAGGCTTCGTTAGTATATCTGCTGGCATTTCGGAAGACGGTACATGGAAGAGGGAAACAATATTCGATGGATAGCATCTCTGACAAAGTGGTATGAGATATCGATATGCTTGTTACGCCGGTTGACCCCCTCGTTGCCTGCAAAGGATATAGTTCCTGTATTATCAAACCGATAGTAACAGTACCATCTTCTGATTTTCCCAATGCATCTGTCAGGAGGCATCTTAGCCAGGCGGCTTCTTTGCAGGCATCACAAAGCGCGATGTACTCTGCTTCGCAGGTAGACTTTGCAACAACCGTTTGCTTCCTCGACGACCAGCTGACGGCTCCTCCACAAAGCTTGAATACATAGCCGCTGGTGGACTTTCTTGAACTCAAGCAGCCACCCCAGTCCGCATCACTAAAGCCTTCGAGGTACTCCACTGAGAGATTTCCGTTTAGGATAACACCAGTTGAGAGTGTTCCTTTGATGAACCTCAAAACCCTTTTCGCAGCCTGCCAGTGGTCCTCGCGAGGCTTCTCACAGTGTTGAGACAATTTGCCAACGGCGTATGCTAAATCTGGACGAGAACCAACCATCAGGAACATCAGACAGCCGATGATCTGTCGATACGGGACATCGCAGTACGGGCTTGTCGAAGACTCGGGATGGAATCCCTGTTCCATTGGTGTACTCACGGAATTACAGCTGACCATTCCAAAACGTTTCAGTACGGATTCGGCATACGCTTTCTGCGATATACAGACTAGCTTGGACGACCTTTTCCTACTAATTTCAAGCCCTATGCACTTTTTCGCCTCTCCCAGGTCTTTCATCTCAAACCTTTTATTTAATTCCGCTTTCATCCAGGCTACGGCGGTTAGATCACTACCGGCGAGCAGCAAGTCATCCACATAAAGGGCAATGAGCATTATGCTGTCATTCGATATGTTTGTGTACAAGCAAGCGTCACTTCTCGTGGTCTTAAACCCAAGCCCATTAATCAAGAAGTCGTCAATCTTTTTGTGCCATTGACGACTCGCTTGTTTAAGGCCATAAATAGCCTTGAGGAGTTTGCAAACATGGTTTGGTTTGGAAGGGTCGATGCATCCTTCGGGTTGTTCCATGTAAATATCCTCCTCTAATTCTCCATTTAGAAACGCGGTGACTACGTCCATTTGGTGAAGCTCTAAGTCAAATTGCGCAACCATAGCCAGTAGCAATCGAATTGTCGTGAATTTGATTACCGGGGCGAAAGTCTCTGAGTAATCAACTCCTTCAATCTGCTGGAAACCTCTTACGACTAGGCGACCCTTTCCTTGCTGAATGAGGTGGCCCTGATCATCTGGAATATCTTTAACGGTGAAAACCCAGCGCGATGTGAGGATGTTAGAGGCCTGTGAGCGCGGAACCAGCGTCCAAGTCTGGTTTTTGCGTTGTGATTTTAACTCTTTGTCAACTGCTTTCTGCCAGAAATCTGGTTGCGTCCCACTCATCGCTTCCTTGAACGAGTCTGGTACCGGAACATCCTCATTAGACGTGCTGAGTATATTAGTTCCTAAGAGGCCCTTCCACCATTGTCTTGGTGGGCGGCGTGATCGACCTGATCTGCGAAGTGGTACATTGCTAGATCCATCTCCGTCTGCACCACCCGTATGTTCTGGTTCCGAGCTCGCATCCGGGGGCTCTGGGTTCATATTTGGATTTAGAACGGGCTCATTTTGACCTCTCGATGACTCAGAGTCTCCATTTTCACCGATATTTGCCATTAAAGTATCGGGGTCAGTTTCGTCAGCAACGCCCACATCCTCTGGCTCAAAATTCTCGTCATTTTGATGCGATATACTGTCGTCAACGAACAAGGCCCTCGCCTGGACTCATCAAACTGCACATTTCGTGAGATAACTACGCGATTCAGTTCGTCATCCCATACCTTGTAGGCCTTCGTTCCGGCTGGGTATCCAAGAAACATTCCTTTCACTGCACGTTCATCAAGTTTCTGCACCTCATGGGCATGCAGTTTGTACCAGCATTGGCAGCCAAATACCCTCAAGTGAGACACATCTGGTTTATCCTTCATCCACAAGTGATGAGGCGTAATGGAACTTCCCAGGGCTCTGTTTGTTACACGATTCCGCACATACACGGCATTGTCTAGGGCTTCAGCCCAAAATGACTTTGGAACCTGCATGTGGGACAGCATAGACCGAACCAGATCTATCAATGTACGGTTGAACCGTTCTGCGAGCCATTTGTTCAGGCGTGTACGCGGCGGTCGTTTGATGAACCGTTCCTTGTGAAGATAAGAAGGATTGGAACTGCGAGGAAAGATACTCCCCTCCACGATCTGAACGAAACACTTTCACTCGCTGACCGGTATGGGTAAGGGCATAATTGGCAAACTTCTTATAGAACTCGAAAGTTTCATCTTTCTTTTCATCGGATAGACAACGCTCCAGTTGGAGTAATCATCGATGAATGTGACAAAGTATCTCGCACCACCTAATGACTGTGTTTGGAGTGGGCCACAGACGTCCGAATGGACTAAGTCTAGCAGCTGCTTTGCCCTACCTCCTGAGCGATGTTTGGGAATTACAGCACGAGTTGCTTTTCTACCACACAGCATCGCATTTCACGGAATCACAGTCAGAAGATGAGCCAATATCTTTGGTATCATTTGAAGAAGAAAGATGAAGTCCACTTACCACGTTCTTGCGAGACATAGAAAGATTCCTTGAGTATGAACGTGCGCAAGTCTTTCGTGCCACGTCTTCAAGGAGGCTTTGTGTGCCGAATGAGTCATATCACACGTATCAAGCACGTAGAGCTCTCCTTCACTTGTCGCGGTTGCCACAGTACAGTCATTTTTCTTTACAGTACACTTGTCACGAACAAACTGAACATCAAGTCCATTGTCGACCATCTGGCGTACTGAAATTAGAGAAAAGGCAAAACTGGGAACGTGTAGCACATTGGTGAGCTTACAGGATTTTTCAATGCCGTTTACTGATAGCATCAAATGAACGTTTCCGACTCCAGCCACAATCGCACAAGCCTTGGTTCCCATCTCAACGCGGCTGTTCGAGACCTCACGGTAGTCTGTAAAGAGGCTTCTGTCAAACGTCATGTGCGCGGAGCACCCGGAATCTATAAGCCAGGTGTTAGAGGTTATTTTAACGTTAGACTTATCCGCTTTGTTCACCAGACAAATGTACTCCACCTCATTCACTTCCGAGCCATCTTTTTCTTGAGCGATCATTGCCGTTGGCTTCTGTAATTGCCTCCGCTGGAATCGTTCGGGTGGAGAAGGTCGCTTTCCATTGACATCCTTTCCCAGCAACGGGAGGCGGTGTGTCCGGTGTGACCACAATTAGTGCACGTCAAGGAAGACTGGCGCCGTCCTTCGAAAACGTTCCCAATAAGGGCGGCACTTGAAGTCATCTGTCGCCTGGACGACTTCATCGAAGCTCGTTGTTCCTCTTGAAGTAGACGACTTTTGACATACTCCACTCCAAAGGAGTTGTCTTCAGATCCAAGAGCGTCCAGAGCAACAATGAGGCTGTGAAAACGCGGTGGAAGGCCGTTAAGCACTGCCATAGCCATCTCTTTGTCATCGATAACGACCCCCATAGACTTCAAGCGAGCCGCCAGGTGTCTCACACGTCCAATATACGGAAGCACCTTCTCATTTTCTAGCATACTGACAGTGTAAAACTCTCTACGAGCAGCCAACTTGTTCAGCAGCGTATGTCGCTCAAACACCTCTAGAATAGCATCCCACATACCTTTGGCAGTAACAGCATCTCTTACATGGTCCAAATGGTCATCAGAAAGAGACAGCCCTATAATTGCTCTGGCTTTTCGATCTCCCTGCTTCCAAGTCCTATACGTAGAAGAATTTTCATCAGCAGGGACGTTATCATCGGTAATGTACTGTTCTACATCGCGCAGTGCCAGAAGTAGCTGAATTTTCTGCTTCCACACATAAAAATTCGTATCCGTCAGCTTCTCTATCTTCATTGACCCTCCTCCTTGATCTTCTCCGCCACTCATTGCAAATAGGTTAGAGGTGCTTATGTTCTGTTCGAAGATCCAAGCCGGGGACCGATAGTCCCTTGCAATGGCAAGCCCACCTCTATAAGAACACAGCACACGAAACTCTAAGCTAAATGCAAAGGCCGAGCACTCGCTTTTAACCAAAGTATAGGATCCCTTTTACTGCTGAGACAAAACTACTTTCAAGTGATCTTTCCCGTTCTCGTGGCGTTTCAGAACTTCGTGGGAGTCGAACACTCTATCACAAACAGTACACCTAGGGGTCTCCTTTCTGTTCGCTACTCTAGTCCTATGACCCTTAGAATGAACGTGATCGTAGAATGTCTTAGCACTATTGCAGCTAATCTGGCAGGTCTTGCAGTACCTCTTGTGCCTCGGCGGAACTCGCTTCTTCGCCTTCAGCTCTCTTTTCGCGACTCGATCGGCAAGCGCTTTGGCTTTCTTGGCCGAGAGTCGTTGAATTTTTCTAATTGGCGTCTGTGGAGGTACTGACCTGCGGGGGATCCTATATCCTTCCTGGGCGACAGAGAGGGCGAGCGTCGGCGGCTGGTGTTGTCGGTTCAATAACCTCGATCCTCTCCACACTTGACCTCCTCCCTGACGGTAAACCTCTGACCGATGGAGCCCTGGGCACTCGCGGCACCAGGGCTAATTCCGAGTCTAGCACAACCCCGCAGAAGCAGGCACAGATAGTGGAAGTGATCGTCAGTAACAGCTTTATGGAATTACAAGTCTTTAGACCAACCAAAAGGTGCAAAGAGAATCACTTCGATGTGCAAAGAAATGGAATTATTCAAAACTTACCAGAAACGTGAGACATATTCAACAGGCTGAGACAAACAAAACGAAACAGGGCAACGACACAGGGCGACTTACGGGAATCAAAGACAGAGATAGCGTTGAACTGGGCCCATAACCTGATGATGAGTTGCGATAGGGAAGGCTGGTGGGAGAGAGGATGAAGCTGCGGGCTTAGCTACCCAGAATTTACTTGGTGCTCGAAAACTTCGACCTTAAGTACATTCTAAAACTACTCGCTACTTCATTTCCTCCATTTACAAAATCCCATAAACCAAACCATTTGGGCAAGTTGAAAGATATTGGCCCAGCAAAAACGTTCTTTGAGTCCATTTTCGAACTGCTTCCAAAGCTGCCAAATTTGCATAAAACAAACTGGCCCACTAGACACATGAATGCAGTGCCTTATTTCCGCAGCCTGTCGGCACCGAATTTGCTTGGGCCATAATAACGTACTCAAACCCTCATACAAATCATAGAATATGGTAAATGTTCTGAGATGCAGCCGGAGGGTGTAGCCAGGCACGTAAAAGTAACTAGAAACCTCATACATATTATAGAATCAAGAATCGCTTCCATAGTGCAGCCGGAGGATGCAGCCGGGTGCAGGGAATCATAACTAGGATCCTCATACACATTATAGAATCAAGAGTCGCTTCCATAATGCAGCCGGAGGATGCAGCCGGGCATAGAATCATAACTAGAATCCTCATACACATTATAGAATCAAGAGTCGCTTCCATAATGCAGCCGGAGGATGGAACCGACAGTGCAGTGGTGGAATGCAGTCGTGGATGCAGCCAGGGAGTGTAGTAGTGGAATGCAGCCGGCGGATGCAGCCGGCTATCTACTGTACGTTCAATCAACGGAGCGGTGTAATTATGACAACGATTCGCATAACCACCCCTTACTGTATGAATTCAAGTACAGTACGAAGTACAGTTCCACAACTGACAATAGTACAACACGTGGACACGACTGCACCAATAGTTTCTACGCTTTAGTACCACGTGTACATCGCATACACCAATGCCAACCTGTACACGTGTATATGTCTTATTCAGCACAGCTCCCGTACACTACATTCCTCACACCCTTACAGCACATTTCCCTACGTAAAGGGACCCCCTAAACAACATTTTGACCTCTAAAATAGCTCATAAATAACCGTTATATCCCATACTGCCTTTGAACAACTAAAACCAGCCAAGGAACCTCTACAACACCTTGACACGTGTACATCCTGGGCCAATAGAATTGCAGTATTGTCCCTGTCAGCGAATAGGATTAAAGCAGGCAATTCTTAGCCTAGGCATTATGGGCCAAGTTCCACTTGTCAACAATTATGCAAAATTTGCATTTTTCGTCGACCCCCTGAAAATGGCCTTTCGTCCCCGGCAA
>NADL03000803.1:0-238919 GCA_002205965.3 Kappaphycus alvarezii
CACGGTAGCACTTTTGTCGCTCGCAACACCTCCGTCTTGGGTAGTTGGTTCTAAGTATCTCTTCTCCCGACGATTTACCCCTATCATTTGGTACTCTTGTGGAGGGGGTTGCACCCGAGGTATTCGAGTTGAGCAGTCTTAGGGAACCATTCGAGGGGATTTCTTTTCTGTAATCATGGATCTCAACGCTGCTCGTATAACGTTCACAGGGGGCAAGAATGAAGACGTTGAGGAGTTTCTCTATACATATGTCAACGTTGTGATGCGTGAGAAGAGCGATGAAGAGAAGGCCGAAAGTATCTTCGCCTATCTTCATGGTGACGCAAAGCACAAATATAAGGCCAAGTTTATCAACGGGTGGTCTCTTAACGGGAATGGGCGTAACTTCGGTGAGGTATGTGAGTGGCTTGTGAAAGAATATGCTAAGCAGGTAGAACCAGATGAGATGATTCGTACCGCCATAGAGGCCCGGCTCAACTTCGACGATTTGTTAAGCTCATTGGTATACTTGTGTGATCTCTATGAAAAGGCTGGGTTCAACGCCCAAGCCAAGTACGGAATGCTGCGTAAGGCGGCGATGGGGGATAAGCGGCTCTCCGATTTCCTCCTCATCAAGGGCCCTCACACTTTTAATGAACTGAAGGGTACCATAGTAGAATTTGTCAAAAATTCGGAGACGTTTCAGTCACTAAGTGAAATACCGAGGGAAACCCGTACATCTATGCCGATCGTGCATCCTGAAAAGAATTATCAAAGGCCAGCTACTAGCGCAGCAGCATTGGAATCAGTCAGGAGCGATGTCAAAAACTTGGAAGAAAGGTTGGAAACCCGATTCGATAATCGACTTGACATGATAACCTCGCAGTTGGAAAGCCTTACTCTTACCATTAAGAAGAACCAGTCTGGGGCCCCCAAGGCCGCAGAAGTCTGTTCCTACTGTCACAAGCCTGGACACTTTGCAAATAGGTGTCCTGATAATCCACATAGAAACACTCGTTGTGGAAAGTGCGGTCGTTACGGGCATCATGAAAGTAACTGCTGGTCTAAAGACAACAGAAGAGCAAATTTATCGGACGCGAGGAGTGAGTCAGGACCAGAGATGAAAATCTTACAAAACAGGAAGGATCAAAGGTTGGCGGATGCCGGTAATGTATCCATCGCTGAAGAAATCAGTCAAGTTAATGTGACAAAAAGGGATGGGGAAGGGAACGTTTTGTCGAAAAAACCTAGGCTAGATTATGGAATGCTGGAGCATATCCCAGCACCTGTACCTCCTCGAACCAAGAGGCTTGATCAAGTTGTTCCAGGGTGGGAAACACTTCGGCCAAGAAGACGAGAAAGAGTAAGAAATTTAAGAGTATCCCGAAGGACGTACTAGAATATGTGAAGAAGTACAATTTGGTGGCTGAGCTTGCATCGGCCCCAACTGGGATAACGTTTGGTCAACTTTTGAGGGGCGACGCAGAGGATGCGAGAAAAGAACTCAAAAAAATTATCAGGTCTAATAAGTCCGCTAAGGGTAAGAAACTGTTTCTTCAATCGGCCTCGACAGCACCAAGACGTCTTAAACTAGTACCAGTCAAAGTATTGGGAATGAAAACCCAAGCTCTTTTCGATTCGGGCGCTGTTCCAAACCTTATCTCAGAAACTTTGGTGACAGATTAGGTCTCGAAATTATTCCAACTACTCGAAGAATAACTGTGGCGGATGGAACCGTCTCAAAATGCATGGGCACTGTTAACAAGGTTTCCGTGTTCTTTGGGGACTCTAAAGTTGATGTAGACTTTCTCGTCATGCCGGAGCTCCCTTTCGATGCAATCATTGGCTGTCCTACCATGGAAAGACTAGGGACCTGCATTGACTTGGGCAACCAAATCGTTTCAGTTAATGTTGACGGCAGAAACGTGAAGATGCCCCTGGATTTCGACAAAAGCACACATCCGGAAGATCTAAGAGAGACGGACAGTGAAGATTTCACTTCTAGCTATGACAGCGAAGATTCCGAACCAACTAACACTTTCGGAAGTGAGAAAGGGTACGCTCGGGGGACAATGAACATGACATGGGACGATTATGATTCTGGGTTTGAAACAGATGAAGAATGGAATTCTAGGGTAGGTTTGACACCTGAATGTGTTTCTTTTTGCGATAATATCGAATCAAAGGACGGAATTCGGGCATGAAAGAAGATTACAATTGCACGGAAAACAAGAATATATCGAATTCCATATCTGAAGATGTGAGCACGCCGGAAGAGGTCCTTCAAAATTTGGAGGGTGAGATCAAGAAAAGGACCAGCGCCAAATGGAGAAATTCAAGAAAAAGTACAGCACCTTCCAGCCCCCGCCTCAATGATAATATCCGACATGTTAACATCTTCCGAAGTAATTGCATGGAGCGTTTCCGATTTAAGACAAGCAAGTGTACCGGTCACTCACTCATTTGAACTTACCGATACTCAACCAATTTACCACAGGCCTAGACGTCAACCGCCAAAATATGACCAATTTATCTCAGAGAATGTTACAAGTATGCTGGAAAATGATATATTCGGCCAGTTTCATCCCCATGGTCATTTCCAGTTGTGGTCGCACCAAAGAAGGATGGAAAGCTGCGTTTTTGCGTCGATTACCGACAACTGAACCAGAGAATGATACCCGATCGATTTCCGATTCCGAATATGGAGGAAATCCTCGAGGACTTGAAGGACGGGAGATACTTCACCTCAATTGATCTTTACACTGGTTATTGGCAGATTCCATTGGATGAAAAATGCAAGGAAAAAACAACTTTTACCAGCAAAGCCGGTACATTCAGGTTCGAAGTGATGCCTTTTGGTCTCATGAATGCCCCAGCTACATTCCAAAGAATGATGAACGAGGTTTTGAAAGGACTTCCATTTGCAAGAGTTTATATCGATGATGTAGTGATATTCTCAAAAACCTTGGATCAGCACATATCGCATGTCAAGACTGTGGTGGAGAAAATAGCTGCGTACAGCCTGAAAATTAAGTTAAGCAAATGCTTCTTTGCGAAAACGTCTATCCAATTACTCGGTCATATCGTCGATCAAGAGGGAATTAAAGTGGATCCAGAGAAAACGAAAAAAATCAAGTTGGCACCAAGGCCCGCTTCAAAGACGGAGGTTCGAAGCTTCTTAGGACTGGCCTCATATTACAGAAGATTTATCAAAGATTTCGCCAAAACTGCAGCACCGTTACATGCCAGCACAACAAAGAACGGAAAATTTTTATGGAACAAGGAAATGCAAACCGCATTTGAAGAGCTTAAAGATAAGCTATGTGTCCCCCCAGTGCTCATGTATCCAGATTTCAAGAGACCATTCGTTGTGGAGACAGATGCCTCAGAACGGTCTTTGGGTGCCATTTTGTCCCAAAAAGACGAAAACGGAAGACTACACCCTGTTCAATTCGCAAGTCGCACTCTGAATGATGCGGAAAAGAGATACTCAGTCTGCGAGAAAGAAGCGCTAGCTGTCGTCTTCGCACTGAAAAAGTTTCGTGTTCACCTTTTATCACTCGAGAAATTTGTCTTGATAACTGATCACCAGGCACTTAAGACAGCATTCCAAAAGAAAGATGTACATCACCGCTTGGCCCGATGGCTCGACATTTTCGCAGAATATCGGTTTGAAATTGTGTATAGGCCCGGACGCAATAATCAGCCTGCCGATTACCTATCCCGCTTGAGGGATCCACTGATTCCAAATGAAAAAGCTTCCGAGAACATCGTCGGAGTTGCCGAGGTGCAAGTGCCGAACAATAACGAGTACGAAGCTAATATTCACGGACTAATTAAATTCCTGGATGGACTAGAAATGAGAAAGGTTGATATTGAACACAGAAATTGGGTACGCAGGAATCAAAAGGCTTTTACACTATGAATGGAAACTCTTCCGACACACGAAAGCCGGTCCTCGACTAGTGGCCCCTTTGAAAGAAAGAATGAAGATCTTGAGGACTTTTCATGATGAGTTAGGGCATTGGGATCTCGAAACAACCAAGAAATTCGTTACTGAGAGATTCTGGTGGCCCAGTATCCATAAGGACGTCTATAATTTCGTGAAAAGCTGCGACAACTGTCAAAAATTCACGCCAATACGAAAGTATAAGACAACTCTAGGCTTTCCAGTTTCCGGTCTCTTTGAAACCTTCTCAATTGACTTTGCCGGCCCATTCAAGGAAACCTCTTCCGGAAACAAATACCTCCTTATAGGGGTGGAACATCTTACTGGATGGCCAATAGCAGTTGCAGTTGAGGAGGCCAATGCTGAAGTGGTCCTGAGATTCATCGAAAAAGAAATAATTGAACCGTTTGGTCTTCCAAAAAGGATCATCTCAGATAACGCCCTTTGTTTTACTGCAACTTCACTGCTTCGTTTCTTGGAAGAGAAGGGGATTCAGCTGAAGACAGTTCTCGCATACGCTCCTATGTCAAACGGTAAAGCGGAGAGGATGGTTGGAACCATCAAACGAGCAATATCGAAAACTATGTCGGAGAATGAAATCCAGTGGGAAGATGCCTTACCAAAAGTGTTATACGGCTATCGTCGAAGAAGAGGAAGAAGTGGACGGTCACCGTTTGAGCTAATGTACGGAAGAGCTCCTAGAATGTTACAGAGAGATATGGAAACAAATATTATCGACGAAGAGAGTAGAGAGGTCGAACTACTGGCCACCGAAAGCTGGAGATCACACCGCGCGCTAACACAGACAAGAAATAAGGATGAAGAGCCTCCAGTCCAAACTTTCTCAGTCGGCTCTAAAGTACTTGTAGCACACGGAAAAGCAATGCAACAGGCTGTGAAATGGCCGGCTTTCCAAACAAAGTACTCGAACCCTTGCATCGTCACGGAGGAAAGACATCCGCATTATAAGCTCTGTTCAAGCTCAGGGAAGAGATCAAGGAGGGCAATCCATGCACGTCGTCTGGTCCCTTACCATCAGAGGCCTGAAGAATTCCTTCTCACACAGGACTATGCGCAACCACGAGGCATACTCATCTTTAACTATAGAATGATTCCTATGGGAGGAAAAAGGGCCTGGGAATGGATCATCTCGATTACGCGTGACTACTACGAACTCCACGTAATCATCCATTTCTACATTAATATATGCCTATGTTTTCGTACGTTGAACGGACCATTGCTACCTCAAGAAGATTTCCGACTATTGATCAGAGTTCTATTCTCATTCCAAAACGGAAGGTTCACGGAAGCAGGTCCAGAGTTTGTGGAAGTCATATATCATTACTCTATAGGAGGTATGGAATGGTAGCTATCGGAGACTTGTCGCAAACATATCTGAACATTATCCGTCCAGTTTACGTATTTCTCAAGAACAACCAAGATGTGCGACTGAGAGGTTACAGCTTGCCCCCTGATATGGAATATCGACTGGTCCCATATCCTCTATGGGAACCTTACGTTGCTCCGCTCAGAAACACAACCTCAGCTGGAGACCAAGATCCTCCCGAGACCGTGATGATGATACGGGCAGGACCATCAAGTGATCGAGGCGGATCATCGAAGAGGGCAAGGCGTCGGGAGCAGCGAGGAAGATCGCCAAGAAGATCGCCCCAAACACCGCCTAGTCTCCCAAGGGGAAACTATGCATCCTTAATTATTGGACGGCTACCAATTAGACGTTGGCTTCGCGAAATGACAGAGGACCCTCGAGAAGCAGAAGTAATTTCCTTTTTTGCCATTAGTATTTGCATGTGCTTCCAGACCATTCACGGGGCGCACCTTACTCGTGAGGACTCAGTCCTTATGTTGCGAGTTTTTTTCTCCTTCAGATACCCGTTTCTGGACCCGTTGCCAGAAAAGTTTGCATACTACGTTTACTACCTCACATTTGGAAGGTTTGGAGAAGTGAAACGGGAGGAGCTCATTAGAGAACACTATGAAACCATACGCCGAATCTACGAAACTCTTGACCAAGGAGATGAGCCGGTCATCGCACGGTACACACTCTCTCATCATATTGGAAATGAGCTACTACCATATCCTTATAGTGAACCCTATACTCTCCCTGATGAATGGATAGAACTCCCACAAGAACAACAAGAGCAGTGACGAGCCGGGACGTTCGTCTTGAGCGGGAGGGCGTGATGTGCGCAAATTCGCACACGAAAAAATTTAGATGAGGACCATAATTGTATACAGTATTGGAACTGGGAAGATATTTTTACAGTTTTTGAATTTGCAAGATATTTTTAATTTGGGTGAGTGTGGCAAATTCATCGGTTGATTTTTTATTTTAGGACACGCTGTCATAGTGGATGTCAGTACAGTTCTAGGTTGTGGGTGATACTACGAGTGACTCTGAAAGGTCTATATAATGGCCACATCAATTCCCACCCCTGGCTGATGGGTGGCTGGCATGGGTATGGCACCTAGATATTTACCTTGAGGAAATATCTTCTAATGGTCTCTCTGGTTCACACGATTCCCGTGAATGCGTTTTATGGTTATTAGTATGTTTGATTGAGACTTTAGGATTAGCCGAAAAGTCTATATAAGCCGCGTAAACTGCTTCCTTTAGTGGAGGTGAAGCAAGTTGGCAGACAACTTCAGGTCAAGCTCCGAGTAGTAGGAAGTTGAGAGTCAACTTCAAACCCAAGAAAACTTTTTCCTAAGCAAGTCGCAGAGAATCAGTGGTAGACGCTGCCCCTTTTATACTTGCTTGTAGCCCTCTCAACTCTCTCCCATATACACTGCTTTTTATTTGTTCAACTATACCACGGTAGCACTTTTGTCGCTCGCAACACCTCCGTCTTGGGGTAGTTGGTTCTAAGTATCTCTTCTCCCGACGATTTACCCCTATCAATTTCTTAATCTTCTCGACTGCCGTTCTGCTAACGATTACCTATTGCATGGATGAAGCAAATTCGCTCCCAACGCAAGTGTCCCGAACCGAGATTCCCCTATCTACTTCTCCGGATCCGCTTTGCACCGGTTCCTGTTTCGTCGGCTCTGATGGACGATTCACGGCGGAAGCCGAGTGTCGGAATAGAATTGGCTGTGCTGTTAGCGCTTGTGCCGTACGATCAAGAGGTCCGAAATCAAGAATCCGTCCAAAGTCGAAAAATCGTCCAAAGTCGAAAAATCGTTCAAAGTCAAGAAATCGTCCGAGATCAAGCACTCTTCGCTCAACGTCAAGCATCCGTTCAATGGCGGGATATGCGTGCAAGCCCGTACCTGCCGCTCCAATTATCCAGGAAGGTCCGCTTTCGATTCCTGCAGAAGTGGAATTTCCTCCCGAAACTATTGTTGGTGGGACTGTTACAGCTGAAATCACTATTGCCGTTGATGAACTATCAAGCTCTTCTCGAGAGGATTTTTACCTTCTTTCTGATGCCACGGGATCAATGGCCGACCAAATCGCTCAGGTTCGGGAAGATTTCAGCAGCCTTGTTCAGGCTAGGACAAACGCCTCTGAAAGTGTAGCTTTTGGAGTAGGATACTACCGGGACGAAAGAGAAAGGCCACCATTCCGAAATTTACAAAGCATAACTGAAGATTTTTCCCTTGCAAGTGCTGCAATTAATCTTCTTGAAGCGCAGGGAGGCCTTGATATTCCAGAGGCAAACCTGTACGCTTTAAATGAGGTGGCAACTTCTGCCGAGATTGGATGGAGACCGAGCACACGTCGAATCCTCGTTTACTTTGGGGATTCCCCCGGCCATGAGCCCACATGCCCTAACGGCGCAGAGCTAACTCGAGAAGATGTTATTGAACAACTTAATAGGGAGGGAATTGCTGTCGTGGCTACTAACTTTGGTGGTGTTAGAACAGGGCTGAATGCGGTGACAGTGAGCACGCCGGGAAACGGAAGGTTTGGCTGTGGTAACCCCCTTGCGCGGACCAGGGCTGGACAAGCTAACGATATTGCTGCTGGAACGCAAGGTGTCGTTGCTATGGCAGATGATCCTAGGGAACTGGTCGACATTATTGTTGATGCAGTGCAGAGCTTAGATCAAGAGCTCTCTGTGGTCACGAATGATTGTGCCGGCAGAGTTAAAGTCGAATTTTCACCAGACTTGCCACTCCGTATTGCTGCGGGGGAAACTAGAACTATCATGGAAAGAGTCACTATTTTGCCTGGTGCTTGCAATACGCCTGATGGACTTCTATGCGAAATTAGCATCCAGGTAAGCGGTGTAGGAGTCAGACAAATTATTCAGACAACAACTATCGCCGGTTGCACCGGTGAAGATGGATTCTTTTCGTAGGTACTTCGCAATGAAAATTGCATCCAAGCGACGTTTTCAACTTTCTAATTCTTAAATCAGGTACTCAATATTGGTATCACTAAAATAGTTCCAATTTCCTGCAAGTTTACTGAAACAAAGCAGAGTCATGTGATCATCTTGCCGTAAATATCCTCTACCAATTCTACCCTTCTGCGACAATGTCTTGCATGTTTTACTCTTTGAAAGGGATAAATGGGTTGGTTTAGATCGGATTTATCTTCCAATAGTAAAACACCCAACCTTTCCCCTGTTGGTTTACTTACATGTTTGGGTAAATGGGGTGTTAACGTCTACTTAATTCTCCTGATTAAGGCAATAGATTAAGGCAATAGAGACCTAACTTGGGTAGCCACTGACATACCCTGAGAACAGAGATGCTCTGGAATTTAATACTTTCAAGTTGTGGCCTTCGGTGTTGGTTTACTGCGAGTAGGCAAGGGTTGGGGGTCTTATGAAGGGGGGAAATTTTGGGTTATTTTAATGCATGGAAGATGTGGTCGGTTATAACCACGCGGCTAATGCGTTATGCGGGATAAGTCGTCGCTGATGGGTAACACTGCAGTACATGACCTTCCTTACAGGGCCGGCTCAATGCCGGCGAGCAGGCATGCCGCGTTGGACATGACGGCCGCAGCAGCGTGCCTTTGGGTAAGCACCGCTCTAACCATCCCATAGGTCTCCATCGCTTGAACGGCTACGTTCCGCGCGACATCGGTTAGCACCGCGTACCCGTCTGGGTGCCAGCCTCCGAGGGTGGGTATTGGGATAGGCACAAGCCTCCCTCTAGTAGCAGTCGCGAGCAGTGGTTCATACCTTCTACGTTTGGCGGAGATGGCTGCGTTGAGGGAGGTGAGTGGGTTGAAAGTACACAGTCTCCTAGTGGAGGGCGCAAGAGGATTGACGAACGTGACGTCAAAAAAGTCCGTTCCTCCGGTGCTACCTGTTAGGCGCAGATTTTTTTGTCGCCGTCATCTACAGGCCTATAGTTTACTGTACTACCTCTCCTTGTCCAAATTTGCTTATAGTTCCGGTCCTTTCTCGTCCTCCCTGAACCTTGCTTATCATTACCGCGGTCTTCCATCGTCATCCTAAGAACTGCCAACCACCGCATTTGTGAGAAGACCAGAAGGCCTGTGCATAAGTTGCAGACAGAAAGGGAACATAGCAAAAAACTGCCCAAAAGCTCGAAGCAATTGATTGAAGGTCCTCAATCAGTTCTGAATCACAGAAATATTATTGTTTCAACCAGAAAATAACAGGAGGCAATTAGATGAACACCAATTCAATCTTTTCAACGGAATCGTAGTGAACTTTTTATTATTTAAGGAGTCATTTCCAATTGAGTAGCAACAGTTTTCATCGACCCAGGTGATCAGATCAATTTCCTCAGTGATTTATTCTGCTATAACCCTAAAATTAAAACTAGAGGATCAGAGAAGCTTGCCGAAAAGGAGAACGGTATTGGCCAAGAGTTGAGAGAAACGTACCGCCCCGTCATCGCCCAAATAAAGAGCCACACAGAACCACTGTACTTCAGCGTGAGTCTCCTCAAGAGACATGGTTCAATCTCAGGAAAATAATGATGTGGAGCTCATACAAAATTACCGACTCTGCAAGTAATGATGTTTCTTTCAAGTACAAGGATGAAAATTAATCCGTCACTTCCAATGAAATGACAAATAGTCCTTTCGATTCTGAAAACTCAGTAGTTACTGATTTGGAAAATGTAGCACTTACGCTGTCCTAGTACGACCACTAGACTCAACGAAGAGATTTTTATCCAGAAAATATTCGAGGTGTACTGAAAATTTATGAAGATTTTTTCGCAGAAAACTTCCTAAACACCTTCCTCTGAATCGAAAGTATGATCAAATTGGAGAGAGATGCTAAGCCGAAGGATAAGGATCTTTATAGACTTTCATGAAAAGAATTGACGGAGATTCTTAAGCAACTAGAAGATATACTGGAGAATGAATTCATAAAACCAAGCAAAAGCCCCCGGGGAGCGGCAATACTGTTTGTAAAAAAAGGATAACGAATTGCGGATGTGTGTGATTCACAGAGCACTAAATTATTTTACTGTAAAACACAGCTACCTCTTGCCGCGCATCGATGATACCTTTGATCAACTCAACGGAGCCAGGTAGTTCTCTAAAATAGATCTAAGTATGGGTTACCATCAGATCCGACTGGATGAGTCGTCAATCCCGCTCAAAGCGTTTCGATCCAGATATGGAAATTTTGAATTTTTCTTACTATCTCTTGGAAACGCAACAGCAGCTTTTATGAATCTCATGAACGGCATATTCAAAGATGTCCCGGGTTTATTCGTTATCGTTTATGTAGACGACATTCTTATCTTCAGAAAGACATGGGAAGAACATTTAGAGCACATTTATGCAGTACTAGAGATTCTTCGGAAGGAGAATCTATTTGCTTAACTGTCAAAATGTGTCTTCGGTGTTAATAAAGTAGAGTACCTTGGACACGTAATCTTTCAAGAAGTAATTGCGGTGGATCCCAACAAGAAAAAGGCAGTCATAAAATGGCACTCACCAAATAAGAAGTAACAGCCCCAGTTATTCTTAAGACTGGTAATCTATTATAGAAGGTTCGTTAGAGGCTGCTCAATAGTTGCTAAACCTCTTACTGAGCTGACAAAAAACGTTCGATTTCTATGGACGGATACTCACTATGAATCAATCCAGATCCTTTAGAAGTTGTTATGCAGTGCCCCAGTCCTTAGAAAATTTGACTCTTAGCTTCAAATATATGTCACTACAATGGCCTCTTAGTACACAATTGGAACTGAATTGGAATAGGGATATTCAAAATGCAGAAGACCATTTGCCTTTGCGTTTAGAACTTAAATTTATGCTGAGCTTAGCTATGCTGCTCATGAAGGAGAGCTCTTGGCCATTGTAGAATACTTCAAATGGTGGAGAGCATCCATTCCCGGAAAATTTTTTATAGTTCATTCTGGCCACTACCCATTAAGATACCTCGAGACCCAGGAAAATCTGTCACAAAGACAGGTCAGGTGGCTTGAAATAATAGCGAACTTTGATTTCAACATTATTACCATCTCCGGTAAATCCAACGTTGTTGCCGATGCCCTCTCAAGATAACCCCGGAATGCACCATCACCTAACCATCGAAACAGAGAACTCCTTTAGGAATTTATAACAAAGGCAAACCAAAATTGAACAATATACCTGTACTTTTTCTTGATAATTCTGACCTGGAAGAGCTGGCGAAAGAATAAAAGCTACATAAAAAACTATAAGACCAATACAAGGATCCGAAAGTACCTTTTGAAAGAAAAGGTTTGCTTCTACTAAGACACGGAACTATTTGCACAAGCCCAGTCCCAAATAGTTAGGAAGTTGAGAGTCCATTCCAAAAGAAAGATGTAAATCACCGTTTGGCCCGATGGCTCGATATTTTCGCAGAATATCGGTTTGAAATTGTGTATAGGCCCGGACGCAATAATCAGCCTGCCGAGATACCCCAAGAAGGAGGTGTTGCAAGCGACAGACGTGCTACCGTGGTATAGTTGAATGAACGAAAAGGAGTGGATAGGGAAGACAGTTGAATGGGCTACAAGCAAGTATGGAAGGGGCAGGGTCTACCACCTATGCTTAGTGACTAGGGTAAAATAAATGCTTCTTGGGTCTGAAGTTGACTCTAAACTTCCTAACCATTTTGGACTGGGCTTGAAGTTGTCTGCCAACTTACTTGGCCTCTACATGAGGAAGCAGTTTACCCAGCTTATATAGACTTTTGCCTACCCCTAAAGTCCGAAAAAAACTACAGAAGGCACCAGGAAATGCACAGAAACAATTTGTGTGGATGACATACTCTAAACAGAAGATACTTAAGAAACTAACAATCAATGAGGTCCTCTTATTTCCCATTAAATCAGATCCAAATAACTCCTCTAAAATATCCATGCTGTCCAAGCAGTCCCCACAAATATCTGCGAATGGCTCACAGCTCTCCATTCCCTCCTGGGAGATATCTAAACTACTAAAGATATCTCCATCCGGTTCCAGCGTCGGCACCACTTGATCCATACTCTCCAGTCCAGGCCCCACCAGTACAACACTTTCCATGCCCCCATTTCCCTCATCCAACTCGTCCTCGTCCTCGTCATCCTACTCTTCCTCCTCTTCATCCCCCTCTTCCTCCTCATCCTCCTCGTCAACCTCCTCTTCCTCCTCTTCATCTTCCTCTTCCCCCTCATCCTCCCCATCCTCCTCGTTACTAACCTCATAGACCAATCCAGGGGCTACCCACTCCTCAGAGGTCTCCCAAGCTCCCTCTTTGATGTCCCACTCCCGCCCCTTACCTACCTCCTCCGCCTCATCCTCGATAAAGAGGCGACGCACGAATTCGATGACCTTTTTCTTGGTTTGCCGGCGCAGGTAGTCCTCGCGGTCAGTAGGTCCGGAAGGGAGTAGGGGAATAGAGTTTAGGGGGCGGGGATGGCGATTTTTGGAAATGATTTTCGAGGGGCGTAGATTGGTCATTTTGGTAGTTTTGGGGGAATGGGAGGTAATGGAGGGTGTTTCAGGTGTGTGTGGGGGGGAGGTGTGATGAGCAAAATGATCGGGGACGTTTAAAACTTGGAATAAAGGGGTTTAAATAGGCTCCCGGGCCAGATTCTATAGATTAGAAATAGGTAAAATAAAAATGCAAGGGATTTTTGTAGTAGTGCATTTGCGCCCTTTTTCTCAAAAAAGCGAATTTGGAGGAGGAGGGAAGCTAAAAGGGAAAAAGAACTTGATTCGGGATCGATTCAGAGGGGTAGATGCAGTATAAAATATGTAGATAAAATGGAAGTAAATTTGGAGAGGACCGCGGTAATGATAAGCGAGGTTCAGGGAGGACGAGGAAGGACCGGAACTATAAGCAAATTTGGACAAGGAGAGTTAGTACAGTAAACTATAGGCCTGTAGATGACGGCGGCAAAAAAATCTGCACCTAACACTACCCATTGCCTCGATATCCGGACTTGTGCGGTGAAGCCCTTGTCGCCGCTCGATAGCCGGATGACGGGCTGCCTTCTGGAGGTGATGGGCGAGGAGGAAGACTTGACGGTCGTGTCGTCGGGTGCGGTGCCCACCGTGCAGGCAGTGCATGAGTCGATCCCCGTTGCAGTCGAGGACCTCAGGGCAGTTTGGTCGTGGGCACTGCGTGTCTGGGGCGAAGAGCGGGACTTGGAGGAAGTACTGGAGCCTGAAGCCACACTGAGAACTCGCGGGCGTCAGTATTGGTCTTGAGGCCGGGGCACGAAGCACAACAGACCCATTCCTTTGCGCCGGGAAGGCCCATAGAAGCCCAGAAAGCTTGCCTTCGTTGGTCGCCGAAAGGGATCTCTTCTTGAACTGCCGCATGGACTGCTTCTGTTCGTGTCTTTTGCGGAGGGGGTTTGCTTGATCAAAATACACTAAAAGGTAGGAGTCGTGAGGGCAGGCAGGAGATCGACCACATTCGGTGGGCGCGGACGGCATCATTGTACGTCGTAAGATCCGTGATGGGTGCCGGCAAGATACCGGTGGCCAGCCTGTTGGCAGCTGCGCTAGAGGCAAGAAAAGCGGCCCCAACGATGCTTTTCGCCGTTGTGAACCCTAAACCGAGGGTGGGTTTCTTAGGGTTCTGGGGTTTCACCGGTAGTTGGAGTTCTCGGAATATATCTAAGTCCAGTACTCCTCCGGCGAGTGTCCGGAGACATCGCCCTATCATGGCGTCAAGCATAGCGGCGCCCTCCGCCGTGAAGAGGCATTCAAATTATAATTTGGGATCTTTGAAAAGGGGAAACTCGTGGGAGTTGTTTACTGTAACAGAGACAGTATGCTCGCAGAAACCCAGTCCACTTGATGGTTAGTGGGGTACACGGGAGGTGGTTTACTCAATTTTCCTGATGAAAAATGGGGTTAGTGGGGTAGATATGGGTTGGTCTGTAGAAAAGGAGCTGTCCACCACTATTGCGTAGCTATCCACTGCATCACAACCATCGTGAAGTATAGACCTTGTACAGAAAAATCAGTCGCTACTCCACTGCTTGTAGTAAAATTACCCGCGCGCCCAGTTGAAGCCTGCCCAGAGATGCCTCTGGGGTTGAATTTGATCGAGGCTGTTTCCGTAGAAGACCAGGGCTGCTTGACACCGACTGGTGACGTGTGAGAGGGTTTCAGTAGACACGGAGGATTCACCGCTGACATGTTTGTATCGGGTACCCTTCCCATGCCGTCAATTTCGGACACCGGAATATTCTGGACAACTTGGCGCAAAAATGCCAAAGAACCGAAACCCCACATGCAAGCCCTAACGCGAATGACAAGGACTAAATCGCGCTCTCATGACTCGTTCAGAGTATTCTTTCCTTTTCAGGCGTTATGCACGGAGTTCTCGGGTCGCTTCCCGTCCATCAACACCAGACGTTATGCCCCCTTCAATGCGCCGTCAAACCCATAAATGGAAGCAGAGGCGAAAAAAACTCACGAATCAGGCCGAGGCGCGAAATGAAGCGTTAGAGCTACTCCGCAAGCAGGTTTTGCGGGTTTGTTATATTTCTGGTGCGACAGGTGGGCAGCGCTCTCCTGTCGGGGAGCTGAAGAAGTTGGTGGAACGACAACGCTGCGACTGAACGCAAGCTTGATCAGAATTTTTGTTCCGGCCGAAGTCCTGTTCCAACTGTCAAGGAAGAGAAGACGACAGTGGACCGTTTAATGGATAAAGCATCTCAAGAGGTTGCAATTGGAGTTGATGGCCTAAAAGACTCGACTGTCTCCCGTCTCCGCTGATGGACGTCCCGGCTAGAAAACTGCCATTCATTCTCACAACGCAGTTCCAGCAATCAGTTATCGAAACAGGGAACTGAATTTTCGTTAAACTGAAACCAAGGAGCATACCAGGCATGCAGCTGAATATTACGAAAACTGAAATGTTAGCAGAAAGTCGGCGTAAGATAGATATCCGACGCCCAATATCTAAAAGCGGGAGGTGTTGCGAGCGACAAAATTGCTATGGTAAGGTAGTTGTGGGAACAAAAAGTGCTGTATACCGGCGAGAAATCCATAGTAACCGACTTTGT
Source organism: Kappaphycus alvarezii (assembly GCA_002205965.3). NCBI lineage: Eukaryota > Rhodophyta > Florideophyceae > Gigartinales > Solieriaceae > Kappaphycus > Kappaphycus alvarezii. The sequence continues at coordinate 15,377 of NADL03000803.1, forward strand.
CCGGAAGGGACAGGCTGAACCTTCGCCTTGCGAACGACGGATCTGCCTCCGTGTACGTTTCAAGGCAAATGAAATGGGCTGAAATGGAAGAGGGCTCAGTGGATCCTCGAACAATCGCAAAGGGACAGGCTCTTCCACCTAGCCTCGAGGCTTGAGAACCGTTTATAAATTTTTGGCCCGAAGATGACTACCAACTTCGTTACTGCTGGAATATCTCTTTTGAAGTTTTCTGCCAACTTCCTTTACACTCTGTGTTGTGTGCGACTTAGTTTGGTGAGCGTCCCCCTAGGGCTTGCTGGTCCCGCATATACTCCTATTATTTCATGCAAAAAGCCCCTTATATAGAGTTTTCAACCCTCACAATTCGTAGCACCAATAAAGTACCTATGTGCCCTATCGGCGCCAGTACAGTATGGTGCAAAGCATCCCTCTAAAAATAATTGAAAATAAAATTGTAATTACAGTGACAGCGCAGCCGGCGCAGCCGTCGCAGCATGCCAGCTCATCCAGCGCAGCATGCAAGCCCAGCCGGCGCAGAGTGCCAGCGTAGCCAGCGCAGCATGCCCAATTTATCATTTACAACACACTTCGACCGTTTCTTTGTAATTCTAGAAAAGTTGAGTGGCCAGCATGAAGGGTTACTCTTTATCCGCAGGAGAATCTTAAATTTGTATGAAACTACAGAAAACGCCACATACGGAAAAACGAAGAATGCCTTTTGCTTCGAAGCTGATTGTGTTGCAAGCGATAACCGGGATATAAAGAGAGCCTCCAAACGGCAACGCAGAGAGAAAAAAGCAAAATCCAAACAAAATAGAAGGGTCAATGCGAGGTGCTGGCTGTTGCGAGGCGTTCGGAAGCCGCAGCCTTGAAGCTTCTGGCAAAGGAAGCCAAGTAATTTGCTATTAAGGTGGCGAGGGAGGTGGCAGAAATTCAACGCAAAGCAGCTCACCAATAAGGGCAGCGGGTGCGACGTGGTGGCGGGTGTGCTGGGAGAGGGCGCCAGGATAGACCTCTCTCCGAACGATTCAATTTGTTGCGTCTTCTTTGTGTGGAGGCGCCTATGACTACAGAAACCAAAGGAATTATCCTTGGAAGTGTCCGAGATTAACTTTTTCGGTACTTACAGGAAATATAGAGAGCAGAGAGCAAAACTGACGAACAAACGGTTCTGTTTGAGGGATTTGAGTGGTGTTACACTCAGTATGGACCGTCGGAGCGCGATAGAAACGATGATACTGCGAAAAGGAGCTTTTGATAAAATAATAAATAAAATTCGCCCCAATTCCTGTTAAGTGTCTGGAATTGGGCCATTGGGGAAGGGTACTGCAATAATTGTTGAAGAAAAGTGAAACAATGGAGATAAAAGTCAGAAAAGTTTCCACAGCATTTCTCCGCAGGCCCCCCAAGGCACATTCTGATCACGTTTCCATAATGGGCCGGAAAAGGAACACACCTTGCTGTCAAGAAAAACTGTAATATAATTCAGAGCTACATTGACAAACCATCTTTTGCTGCTGACTGACTGATCTAATTGCTTCAAGAGTCCGTCGTAGAAAGAACTGCCTAGAATAAAAACAAGAATTGAACCAGACCGTCTTTTAACGATGTCCGCGAATGACCGCAAGCACAAAATTATGTAGTTTTCGTAGTCTCGGAAGAGGTTTTTTAACCGAAATTGTCCGAGTCGGTCACATATACAGACAGAACTACTGAAGATTAAACCAAGAATAATTGCGAACCGCTTATGGTATGGTCGAACCAAACCGAGCTAGACATTCAGAGTGTACTCTTCACAATGAGGTTCGCTGGAGCAAATGGCTTCGTTGGTGACGCTTGTCGTGGAGCCAGTGCCCATTTTGCAACATTATCATCAATTTTCTGTTGATTTAATGACTATGCTATTATTGCAGTTATCATTAGCCTCAACTGCAGGTGAAATATTGTTGTTGACAACCATATTTTCCAACCACATTTTATATTAAACACCACTGTAGGAAGCTGAGACTTATTAAAACGCTGCAAACCTGAAAATTCTCGACTTTTGGAACTCATTGATATCCATATCAAGCTACATTTCTACGAGCGACGGGTATGCCATCCAGAACATGGGGAATGCGAATTCGACGTACAATTTTGAAACTTTGCCGAATTTTGGTGCGGAAAGTATTGAGGAAGACATTCGTCGAGGTGTTGCGCCCTCTGAATGACCTATTAAGGGGTGGAGGCATTTGAATTCAATCTATAGCTTTGGACTACTGCTGATGTTTGGGGCTGAAACTGTTGAGAAGAACGTTCGTATAGGGAATTTATTTTACGAAGGAGCCATTAAGGCCGGCGGGGTCATGGATTCGATATAAGCTGATAGGGTAAAAATAAAGCCAAAGGATATGGGAACCACTAGCTGCCAGAGGTGAGAGTCGTTTCGATCGACTAAAGTGCTACAGTAGACGTTGAAGGGCGATAGAGAGGAGTAGGCGTGAAAGCTGAGTGACTGCCCTAGTAACCAACTCTAAAGGGGCAGGATCTACCACCTATGCTCTGTGACTGGTGTAATAAAAACAGTTCTTGGGTCTAGGTTGAATTTTCAACTTTGTCACTGTTTATGAATGGACTTGAAGTTGCCTGCCAACTTTCATTCCGTCTAATGGAGGAAAAGTATTCCTTTGCTTAAATAGACTTTTTTCTATAGAAAAATCTCTGAAAAACTTCCAGAAGGATCAGAAAAGTCGGAAAAGATTTCATTTAGGCGCAAAGAGTTTGACAAAAGATCCTTGTAGGAAACCAAATGAATGTACTCCTCGAAACCATTATCCTCTAGATCAGAACATAGCACTTCCCTTAAGACAACAAAAGTACCCACATACTCTCCACATATACTCGTTGATTGCGGAAAGTTGTCTGCCCCTTCCTGCCAAGAATAAAGCTCACCTGAATCTCCTCCAACCGGGTCCATGGCAAGGACCACCTGGTACAACCAGTTCATTTTCTCCCCTTCCATGTGACTCGGTTCGGTCCCCCTTCTTCATCTCTGGACACCTCATCTTCTTCTCCTTCCTCCCCTGCATCGTCTTCTTCTTCCTCCTCTCCGTACTCGTCCTCGGACTCCCCTTGTTCCACCCTGTAGACCGGTTCGGGGTCCATCCATTCCTAGAGGAACGCCATTACCATCCTCCTCCCCAGAGTCCTTCTTACCGATTCCTGTGCTTCGATCTCCACCAGGTGAAAAAAAACGAGCTCCGTCAAAAGTTTCCTGGTTTGGCGACGGAGGTGATCCTCGGTGTTGTTTGGGCCAGAAGGTAGTAAAGGAGAGAGAATGATGAGGCGAGAGTAATGAGTTCTGTAAATGGGTCGAGAAGGGAGTAGTCGGTGCATGATGGCTGTCAAGGGGGGGGGTAAATTATCGGGTTTTTGTTGTTGAAGGGACGAGGATAAATTTTAGACGGGCGCCCGCCGTGTTTAAAAAGCTTCAAGCAGTTCAGATTGAAAGGGCATTCTGATTCAAAGAAGTGGGCGAAAATTGGTCCTGCAGTGGGATTTAGTGAAAAACGCCTTAAAAATGGTAATTTGTGGCGAAAATAATGCGTAGAAATACTGATTATGGAAAGGGATATTTAGGAGCGAAGAAGATCAAATAAACAAAGAACGTCAACAGAATTACCATCAAAGTGGAAGTTAATCTCTCATAAAAAGAGAAACGAGAAATGGGAAAGAGTATACAGAAATGTAAAATTCGTGACGCAAAAGAAAAACAAAGTGAAGGGAGAAACAAAGGAAAAGTGAATGAGGAGAGAAACGTAAAGTGCGGCGATTTCTGCACGTAGAGATAATACCTCGGGTTTTCGCTTAACATACACCTTGGAGATTCTGCTGGAAGAGGGTTGGAAGGGGTGAGGAGGAGTAGGGTGCGAGGGATAGAGTTCTATGGGCTTGTCCTGCGAAAGGGCGGAGATGAAGAACAATTTTTTTATTCTGGTCGTCGTCAATGCGGATGGGGCACAAGAAGCAGCAGCTCAAGAGATACACTGTAAGGACAGTGCTTCTATCAAAGGAAAGTTGGAGGAAGCAAAATTACAAGTATGCTGTCATTTTGGGTTGGAAAAACATTGTGTAACGTATTCTTTTCGAGATTGTCTGGCAAAAACTGGGATGAGCAGCTTCCTTGACTAGGAGACTTTACTCACCGATGAATTTGTGCACGGTTGTGTGTAATCTATCGCCACAGTTCTTTTCTCGCAAATGGCCTACACAGGAGCTGGGATACATGATTGAACTGAGGTAAGAGTCAAGGCAAGCTGGGAAGCTCCGGTCTGTATTATTGCCACTATTATACGGGTTGAATATGAAGGAGTGCAAGTGTGCACAGGTTTTTCCAGAAAAATATCACGAGGAGTTTATGCAGCGGGTAGTACTGAAATTGATTTAAAGGATACTTAGAGCTCTAATGAAACCGATACGCATTAATGGTGGTGCTTCTACCGACTGAAGGTGTTCTAAACAGTACAGTGTGGCTTCAAATGGGTGCGGTGAACTCAGTTCACTGAAATGCCCTGAAGAGTATCGACAGTGGTTGGTTTGCATCAATACACGCAGGGGAATCCTGCTTCAGAGCAAGTCTTGTGATGGTGCTTTATACATATTTCAATGCCTCTCCTATCATTAAACGCCACAAACCAGTGGCGTGGTGTCGTTGCAACATATCATGGTTTGATTCATTTCCTTACCATTGCGGGTTAACCTGCAAACCAAAAGTTATGGTGAACATTATGATGAATAATAAGACAATTAGTGGCAAGAGAGAGAGATGGGATAAGGGGCAGGGATTTAGCGTTATAATGACAAAGCAATGGGAGGTAAGAACGAGAAAGTTAGCCGCGTTGTCCTGGTAATCGTTGTTATGATCATCACCACCGTAATATTGTCTTTTGTATCTCTTACTTTTTTGTGTTCAGTTCAAGAGGGTGCTGCCTTTCAAAACAGTAGATAAAATAGCTTTTATAACTGTTCCCAACATGCATTTCCAGAGACTCCTCAGTAGAGCGGTGATGAAATCCGACTTTCGGCGATTTACATCAATGATGTTGATAGGAAGGGTATTCTATGCCACATTTAAATTTCTCAAGGCAGAGATAGAATAATTTGGATCACATAATACCTCAATGTTATTAATAACAAGTGAATCCCAGACAGGGTGGTCCCCTTGTGATCCAGTGAGACTGATACAGTATTCATTATGGATGTACTCAATTAGATTTCATAATGAATTCTATACTATTTGGTCACCTTCGTTGACGAATCACAAAAGAGTTCAACCCACCATGGGCACTTTCGTACTATTGACGTGTCCTTGGAAGAACTTATCTCCCGACACGCCTTTCCAGCCTTTAAAATCTCCTCCAACCCATTTCTTTCTTATTTTACTGGCGGTTATTGATACGTAAGTCCCGCTTGATCAGCATATCAGTTAAAATACAATTTTATTCCTTCGCTTACTCCCCCTAGCTCTACAACCGCAACAATAACCACTGCATATTATCCAGTGTATTTTATGCAGTATAGGGTATCGGACCAATTTCTAACCAGCTTGTTGCTGGGACTTTCACTTTCTGGTTAGACCAACGAATGTATTTATTCGCTAAAGAACTTATTCAAATATTTCAGGAGAAAAGAAGACTGTATTATCTTCTCTTTCATTCCCAAACAAAAATCATATAAAATTTGATTACCATGAGAGAAACAATTCCCGCTCTCGCAAGATGGTGCTTTAATATCCAAGAGATCTAAAGTCACAGCTGCAATACTATTATTTCTATTTAAATTAGCTCTGTGACAATTTAGAGGATCAATTCAACGATTTGAACGAGCTACTCACCTAGTAAAGCGATTAATCTTATCATCCCCACGCAAGTGAGGGCTATTTTCATCCAATGGCTGATGAATGAATGACATTGGTATTGATCGCGCATTTATAATGGTACCAGGGCTCTCCGACGGCTGAGGGATGCTAAAAAGGGTCTAAAAATTAGATCATAATCTGCTATAACGTCATTAGAAGACCTAAGGTCAGAAGTGCTTGCCAACTTTGCCAACTAAGAGTACAATAATATTTGATATGACTCAGTTTGCTATTCACCATTGCGGTACTGGGAAACAGTGTCTGAATATCATATTTAGCGTCCGCACGTGTTTTCTTCCTCAAATGATCAAATGATTTCACCGTAATTCTGAGAGATACATGGGTAATCCCCGACCGCAACTCAGAAACAGCAGCAGAAGTTTCCGAAAAGTGACAAATCACTGGCGAGTGCTCGAATTCAAGCTCAGGAGTGATAAGCAATACAAGCCCTTGTATTTTTTCGTACGGTCGTAAATAATCATCAAGCTGCAAAACCATCTTTCATAGTAAGAAGTTTCGAAGACGAATTGGTCTCTACAAGGATCATATGAATTTTCAAGTTCGACTTTCATGGCCTAAACATATCATGCCGCTTAACTGTAGCGCGAATCGAACTAATTAGTGACCTAATATTTGCAAGTTTCTCCCTTACGATCTCCAGGAATTCTGTGACTCCGAGATTACGACATTTTAAATGCAGCGGACGTGAAAGTATTCTCTGTTTGATGTTAAGTGCCATTCTTCTAGAATTCTATTCATCAATTTTGAGAATCCGCTATAATCGTCGATGGCTTAATCTTACGGAATCGACAGAACTTTGTTACATCAATTTCATGGATACAGTACATTATGAAAAGGAAAACATGTCGATTCACCAGTGCGCGGCGTCATAAAACGTAAGAAATCCAGAACGACACACTTTAGTTGCCAATCCTGCGATATCCAGTGTGCGGTGATAACTATGTAGCCTTTGTATACTTTTGACGACCAAACGTCAGTCTTCAAGCTGACCTTTCCAGGAACCTTAAACAGTACTTACTATAGATCTATATGCTTCTCTTCATGAATTCCATTAACTTTTCGTGTTATTGTAACCCTAGATGGAACATTGAGCTCACTAAAGAGCATGGAAACTGAGCGTTTCAACTCTTGGTACTCAATGCAAGTGAAAAGAAGTCTCACGATAATTATCCAATGACATGGTTGTCTTATCAGTCGTTTCTCATGTTCTTCTTTCTGAGTTTTACAACTGCCTGTGAAGACCCTTCCATCATGTGTCTGATTCAATCAAGAATTCATCCTTGCGGCATGTTCGCAGGATTTATGTACCACTATTCACGCTGTATGTGGCAAAGCATCTTACGCACTTTTCGCGACACTAGTAGCCAACTGTGACGGTTGTTGAATACTCGTGCACGTTTGCTATTGGGGTTCGTCTCTTACTGGTACCAATGGATGATCGACTCTGGTCTATTTCCGTATCGAAGATCGTTTTCTAGGTCACCGAATGGAGAAGGGATGATTCTTACTCCATGTGAAGGCATGAATAAAATGCCCAACCGAAAGAATTTGGTATCTGATGAGATTGAGATCTTCTATCTTAGTCTCAACGGGTGAATCAATTTCTTTCTTAATTAGCACGCATTCATAAATTATCTTAATTTTAACGTTATAAAGGATTTTTATTAGTCATCAACCTCACATCTGCCATATTTTGATGGCAATGGGCGCTGTATGGCACCGGTATATACAGTAGTATGTTCGATTAAGGACGAGCTGAATTTCGAACCGCAATTTGAGACCTCATGTAATCCACGGAAATGACCGGATTGGGGGTGCAGAGCTTCCTCTCGGGACTGATTGGCTAACTGCTACTGCCAGATGGGGACCGAACTATCATATCTGTATATATGACAGGAGCCATTATTTCCTCTGCTAAGGCTCAAGAAATACCAGCTTTTTTACAGTTTTAACTGGAACCTTAATAGTCCGGTCGGACCGTTTTCATGGTGACGCACGCCTTGAAATAATAAGCTTCTTCGCCTGCCATTAAGAACCTTTGCGGAAGGATGCGACGGCGACAAGCTGTACCGCTGACGGGCAACCTTGACGACAACAGTGGTGAGATGGGCTTGGCTCACTGTTAGCGGTCCAAAGGATTCTGTAAGAGTTACACTGTATGGAGGTTCATTGAAACCATGTGACAGGACCTACCCTACTTTACTTTAAATTAAAATAAATTACAAATTATAGGACTTATCCACACGTATGGTATGCACAAGCTGTGCACACTACGTGAATAGGTGTGAAGACGTACGAAAAATGGCGAGTGGTCTTACACAGTCGTTAGTGTATTTGTCGGCCGAGCGTACGCCACTAGAGATTCGACGGAGCACATGCAGCTGGCACCCTGGATACTTAATACAGACCGTCCAATGCTATCAGGTGTTCTTCACACCTCCGGAATGCCTATTACTCTCTCCAAGAGAATTTACATCAAATTCTGGCGGTTGAATCTTCTATTAGACATGGACAGAGTGTCATAAGTCCTATGTCCAGAGATGCGAGAATTAGTGCCACAGGAGACCAGTCTATTTTTTTACATCTGGATGGGCTGAAGTGGCTCGCGCTGCTTTTTATAAGCCGGCGCCGAGTCGAAAGTACTTCAGAAAGGTTTTCAAAGAGTTTAAAGCTTTAAGTTTGGATGGTGAATGGGACATTTTGGGATGTTTTGCTTATGTCCCCGTGACCGACATGGAATATTTTACGCCGGTGGTGGATTTATACCTCACCAAGCTGGAATCTAAGGATTGAAAGTCCGCAAAATAGTAGCACAGTCCGCCGATGGCAAAGAGAAATTAGCGGTATAGAGCAGCGGGATTACTTAGACGGCTAGATTGCATAATTGTCTTCCGCGTAATAATGCCAGAAAGGGATCCACGGAATGCTAGAAGCTTGAGAAAGTCGAGTCAAAAGAACCGAATACCCTAGGTATGCAAGATTAGACAACCAGAGATATGGAAGTGGGTCAGTAGTGCTGAATATCTCCCTTGGAGATAAATTTGTTATCACCAACGACAACCTTGAAGTTCCCAGCTGTATACAGACTGCAGAGTCGGGGAGTATATATGCAACTGGGAACTGAAAGGGGTAGTATAACATGGGATAGGGAGGGAAAATAGAAGAGGAAATATGGTAGATGTACGTGGTTATAACGACAGTTGCTGTTGGGAAGGTTGCCGTACAGACTGAAGTTGGGAGTCAAGTTTAGAGCCAACACTAGGGTAGATGTTTTTTCTTGGGCCCTAGTAGCTAGGTATATATAAATAATAGTTCTCTCCACCAAAGACTGGGTGATATCTCAATCATTTGATGAATAATGATTGACTTCCAGTGAATATATATCGTCCAATCCAAGAGAATTGATATGCTACCTGAAGGAAATTACTGTATCCTCTTATTGTAGAGCGCGAGAAATCTAATAATATGTGGCCATTTCAGAATAACCACATCATTAAAATTTAATAAAATCAGTAGGCAGACGTTTCCTCTGTTATGTACAAAAACAAATCACTTTCGGACCACCTAAACTGACGTCCGAGAGGTACAGTACATTCCTTGATATATATTCTGCCGTTCACCATGCCAAGCATCTTGCTTCTGCCTATGGGACGACAAGCAACTACATACATATGCTCTTGTTCACCCTCGCTCTGCAAACCCTGCTCCTCGAACTCCTCAATAATTTTCCACACCTCCCTCTTAAAGTCGGGTACGCAGATACAGTAATTCTCATTTTGCCACTGGGACACGCTCGCTCGGTGCTCGGATTTCGCAATGACCGTGGATGGGCGTCTGGGTTTCAAATCAACCTTTCCTGCCACAATACTGCTTTATAGTGGCGGACCGCCCCGTCCCAGGACCTTCTAACCGCCGCCGCAATGCCTTGCGACTTCAAGGCCGCGGAGATTTCTACTGTGCTCGTAATCCCAGTTCGCAGTACCGCGGGATTCCTCCGCCTTCTTGACGATAAACTCGACACAAACCAAACTTTCTGGGCGTCTCTTGTAACGTTGAATGACCCTCATCTCGCTCTTCAGATTCTTCGTTGTTGCGCATCCTCCTGTCGGCTTATGTATCACTTTCGCAGTACCCCGACTCATTTATCCGCTTCCCTTGCAAATTACATTGACGAGGGAACGCCAAGGGTATTTGAAAGCATAGATCGCCGCCAAACCGGCACAAGCTGGACCGAGGCTACATTGCCCTTCCTCTCGGGTAGCCTCGGCTTATGCCAAACCTAGGTAGTTCACATCATCGCGTACACAGTATCTCTCCTCAAGAATTCGGCACTTTCACAGCAGGTTCTTGGCCATACCCCACTCCGAACTGCCCGCCTCCTCGCTCCATCATATTGACCCCTGCAATCGCCCTCAGCCCCGCTTCTGACCTCCAACTACATAACATTGTCTCTAGAAAGTCCCGACGGGACTCCCCTGACCCCCGTCATCTCCAGTAAGAAATAACCGCACACCTCCACACCTCCAAGCCGACATTTTACTCCGTCTGCAACAGGAAAAATCCGCATCCTCCACTCATCTTCATGCCCGCTTGGCAGCCACTGCCTCCACAGCCCTATCCGCTTCATTCTGCACTCTATCATTATCCAGGAACGACCAATACATAGAGGCCGAGGTCTAGTGCACTACGCTTGTCGTTCACCTCGGTAAATCAATGTTTGACGACTCTCGTCTCTGCTTCATGTGCCAGAAAAGCACCCCTCAGCACTTCCCCATACCTGATGCAACCTTTCACCACGCCTCCGTTTGTAAGAGCGCTTCAGGGTCCGTGAGGCGGCACAACCAGTTACGCGACACTCTACAACTCGCCTATAGCTCTGTGGTGTCAAAACTCTTCGGATATTTCTACCTCCTTCCGTTGCGTATCAATTCGCATTGATGAAGGCCGGTTCTAAAAAATAAATTTTGTTCCTTTATTTAATCAGACTCGAACTCTCCACCGTTAAAATCTACATTAAGAAACTGAAATCCAATACTCCTGCGCCGTTTGTTACGATAGCGCTCCTGAACTTTGCGACGCCTAGTGGAAATGTCCTCGCCAATAGAATAAAAACTCTTTTTATACGGCTTCTGCTGAGTGTTGTCTTCCGAGCGCAGAGGATGCATCTGCATCTGAATATTTGACAGTTCTGTACAAAGTCGAAAAAAGCAATCATAGCCGTCTTCTCTATAGCGCCATTTACTCCCAGCTACCGCCCACAGTGAGAAAAACAGCTCGTAAAAATTTCCGACGATAATACGAGCAGTGAGCACAACCGCCCGAAAAAAACTTCCACGATAATACGAGCAGACGACATTTTCTTCTTTTCGGTCTCTTTTTCACGACGTAAATTTATATTTCGCTGCGTCTTTTACGAAATCAGTGCCCTGGTCAACTCCATCGCCCCCTGGTACCATTTATCCATTAATTCACTCCAATAGTTTGGGAACTCACCGCAGAGGGGACCAATGTCGGCAATTTCTCTTTCGGAAATTGCCTTTTTGAGGGTGTCTCTGTGGAAGTCAATATTCCGCTGAAACATTTCCAAATCAGCCACTGATCCATGGCAATGCATCGAGCAGTTCAGAGCCTTTGCATTCGGAAACACAGAAACTTCGACTTTGAACCCATACAGCTTTTTTTTCCCGCTAGAATAAACCTTCCCTTCCTTCATACTTCCACTCAGCCTATTCTTTTCTTAAAAAGTGGCATCAGTAGCGTACTTAGCGGTAGGGAAGTACTTAAATTTTTTTCCGTCTTGAAGTACCTTATCGAAAGGAAAAAGAGTCCCATTACTTTCTACAAATGCTTCGTAAAGAGGGTCACTAAGCAATTCAATAAAATTTTTCATCATTTTCTCGAACGTTGGACCTTTAAAGCTGAAAATTTCGCTAGAACTTCCCACTGGCCACCCTTTTTTAATGTCTTTCAAAGCATAAACAACATATTCTTTCCCTCGAAATTTCCCTTTCTACCAGACCCTTCTTTATAGCCCTCACTAACAGTTGGCTCCAAACTTCCCCAAGTAGTGTTAAACTCTGAAGCATCGAAGTTGGTCATGTCTTTTACTGCTTTCCCGCTCCCTACTTCATAAAGGATGTCGAAAACGGGGGAAGGGGATGAAGTCTCATCGTCAGTGGAAAAGTCGCTGTCGCTGCCATCAAATACATGTAGCTCCGCTTCTAGCTCTACCCCAGCGTCTGTCTTAATATGTAGCGCATTTTCTGCTTGTTGCTGGGTCGTGGTAAGGGCGGGTGTTTCAGAAAAATTGCTGCATGCTCTGTGGAGAGATTTTTTAGTTGAGGGGTCAGGGAAGGAAGGGTAGGGGCAACCAGATGGTTCTCTTACTTTATCACTTTAATTCGTATGCGCAACACATTGAAGTCGAAACAAAATTAATTTTGAATAGGTTGGCTAAATTCTGCGTGTTGCGGGGCAAGAGAAATTACAGACGCCGCACATGTGGACCAAATAGCATAACTGAGTTTCTGATACAGAAGAGTCTTCACTCCCATCGTAGAACAGCCGCTTCGAGAGGCGACAGCTGCCGTGTACTTCTCTATGACCTTCGATGCTGTTTCAGGAGGTGATCCTAACGAGCGGAAAGCCAGCGGCACAAAATCACATCCTAACCTTGATCGTCCGGGCAGGACTTCGCCAGGAATGGCCGCCACTTTCGTGGCTAGGTCCCTCTTCTTCCGCTTCTCTGTTGCGTTGGAAACGGCACGCGTTTCTCGTGCTCCTATTGACATATGATACTGTAATTAGCTGATTGGTGTTTCTGAGACTGAGGATATTTGGTATGCGTATATGTGAAATAAATTGTGACAAGATTGAGCTATATATCAATGCTTGGGTTTTTTACAAATAGAACAGGCTTTATATTAATTTTTTTTCTCATTTCTAGTTGATTTGCTTGCAGTTTTCCCTTCTAGTCACTGTACGATACTATTGTTATAGTGCGCATAGTTTTCCTTTTGTATTTTATGGATAATTGCGAAATAATCAACAGTTATTCACGGGCAACCGTCGTTGTCAGTAATGCATTGGCTCTTTCGGAGGATCCCCCATATATCATAGAGGGATCTATTGGATAGCAATGTTTGGACCATCGACGACGGTGCGGTAGGTAAGGTCAATTTCATTCAGGTAGCACATATACAAGTCAGATATGAGTAAAGGCTAAAATTATCCCAACGAGTGCCTTTCTTCGGCGGAATATCATATCAAATTTGGAGCCCGAGTGTTCGGAAATACACGGCCTCAGGGCCACTCGGGTGGTTAAAAATTATCAAGACTGATGAGGGTATACAGTCGACAGACATGCCTTCATTGTACAATAAATTACCTGACGATAGCAGTGTGCTGGCATGTCCAAAAAAATCACTAGAAGCAGCTCTGCAGGTAGTAAGGCAATATGAGTGCCCAGTACACTAAAAAAGAAGCGATTTATAGTAAAAGGCTCACCTATCTTCGGCGCTTACAACTTAATCTCTTCCTTTGCCTTCATTCCCTTTTCTCGTTGAGTTTCCATTCCCGTCTATTTTGTTATTTTTGCAGTTATTCCCTTATGTTGGTTACATCCAACATTTTTGGGCTTCATTTCAACTTGGACTGATATTGATGTTGATGGAACATTCCAATTTAATCCATGGAGTTCAGAATTATTACGCTTTCCCTCTTTTGAATATCAACTCTTGCGAACAACCAGAGCGCTACTTTATGTAGGTTTAAGAAAAACTCCATAATAATTTGCAGATGAAGGAATTTATATAATTCCAAGCTTCATTAAAACTTTCACATTGCACCATTCGCTCAATTAAATCTTACAGTATCATTCCAACTTCTTTACAAAGAGATGGAGGTTGCAAAGGTCACATCGAACAACTCGCCGATCACCGCTCAGTTTTGTGCGTATTTCAGTAACGCAAGCTCCTCAGGACTGTTTGAATGTAACCTAATGCGGCTTATGCTCTAGAAAGTGTTAAAGAATATTGAATGGTCGCTTTCGCTTTAATGCCTGATACCAAACTTCATATTTTGGAAGTACTAAGTTCAATCTCCTCCTCTTCGTTGGGCTGCGATCATGACAACTCCTCTGTCTGCGTGGGTTCATTCTGTTATCTTTAAATTTCCGAGACCATAAACATTAGCTCCAAGCCCAAGTCAAAAAAAATTACGGGAAAGATATAGTTTTCAGATGGACCTGGAGATTGCTCTCAAGGGACCTCAAGTTTTTTCTGTTCAGTAATCTGTAATCCATATGCGACATTCGCCACGCCAAGAGAACATTCTGGATATGAGATATCCAGACATGCGACACTATTTACCCCTGACCAAAGATGCGTACTGGTGCGCGACGAAAAAGAATGTAAATGTGCAGAGCTGTCTACTCTAACTTTCGTGGAGCAGTGCAGATTTTGGGAGCCATTGTTAAAAGCTTCACAGGCACTAAAGGCCAATTACTAGGAACTTTCTGGTACAATGAATGATAAATTGGGTAGTGTTTTGGCAGGATGTCCTTATGCTCTTGAGTAACTACAGCAGGAATAGCATATTTATCACCGTAGATCAATTGAAGTTGAGAAGCTAAATCTACTTCAATGCAATGAATCATCGCCCCAATTTTTATATCAGAGAAGAGGGTTTTTTCAACGTAAAGAACGGCGTTGAAATTGGTGCATAATGCCTGCTGAAACATTTGCGACATATTTTTGCATGCTATGAGATCAGAAAATTGCTCAGATCAAATATACATAAAAAAAAGGACTGCACATGGGAAAACGATTTTTAAGTGATTGCTTTTTCAAATGATTTTTAATGAATTCGTTTTCAACTCTGGGTCCGACTTCTTCAAAAACGTCCAAATCACATTTTCGTCCTCCACTTTAGGGAATGTGAGGGAATTCTTGATGTGAAATTCCACAAAGTGGGCAAATAACTGCACCCGCCCATATAACACACTAATAAAACCAAAATACATCTTCCAGCCCCTTGAACTACTTCACGAGTTTCGACAAAGCTGTGACCTCATTGACGTTTGCGAGCTTCATAGGACCTGTTTTACTATTTCTTCCAGGCATTTCATCCATTAAATTTTCGTTTAAGCCCATAAAGGACGCACTTTGATTCTCTGTAACTTAAAATAAGTTCAGGAGAACGCAAACAGTAAAGGAATCTAGCCATTAAATTCGTTTCTTTATTGAATCCAGCGGTCCTGCGTAGTACTTCAAACTAAAAAGAGAGGAGCACGAGAATGAATGAATTAAGAGAAAAATGAACATGTCATCCATGTCTACAGAGAGATTTCACACTACTTGTGTACCGAAGAGCGCACTTTTATCATTCAAGAACTACATACATATTGTCAACACAGCATCACCTACCACCCGAAAAATTGATGCTCTCTCATCACAGAGGTCACTAGCGTATATTTCAAATTTATTTCTCCTTAACAAAAAGGAATTGTACGGGCGATACGTCTTTATAGTAGGGTAATTCTGCGATTTCCTCCTACGCAAAGGTTCTCAAGCGCTATCATTATCAACACCCGGGGCAACGTTTTTCAAGTCATGAGTATCTGATCCTCAACGTTTCCTCCTTTCATTCCTTCCGGTTCCATTTTGAACTCTTTTCGTATGAGTACCCCCTCTCTTTCCTCGGACACGCCTTGATGTGGAATTACATGCAAGATATCCTTTCCGACTACTTCCACACTGTTTAACCTCGGTTTTTCCTGCTACAACGGGTATTATCTCGTCACCTATACTTGGGAGTGAATTCTGTGAGGAAAAGATTTGTAAAAAACCCTATTACGGAGGGTAATACGGTTTAATTTTTCTGTATTTCGCTGTTAGAGTGGAAGGGACTAGACCCTATTTCGTGTAAAATTAGAAAGACATGGGATCAGAGGAAGTCTACGAGGGTTGATCGGATGGGGCGAGTCGGGCAAAAGGCGGGAGCACAAAATGTATATTTTACAGACAAAATATGATCAATTGGTGGTGAAGGATAGTACAAGTGAGTAAAGAAGCCGCTTTATTCCAGTGATTGAAAGATAAAGTAATGGTCAAGAAGAGAAGAATTGGGGAAGATGAATATAAATTCTTCGAATAGAGAAGGGCGTATCTCTGTGGTTCTGTTGCAATTACGGACAGATTTTCAAAAAATTATAAACATCTTTGTGAATGTTGGGCAACTGAAATTTTTCCGTAATGAAATTCTTCGTTGTTATAAAATCTCAATGAATTGGCTCATTATTAAATTTACTCTATATCTTGATTCTTCCTTTCAATGGCTACTTGTCGGTAGCCGGCTTTAGTGAGTCAAAAACACTTTCTTCACATTAAGCAAAGGTCTTCGAATTCCGACGCACCTATTTTCTTTGCTATTTGTCTACTTATCGTATTTCAAAGCCCTCTAAGAATCTAATTAGTTCTTGAATTCTTGCCTCCAAAGTTTTTTCGCGAAATTCTGGCATTTTTGTAACTTAAATGACATTCTCGGGAAAAAATTTCCTGATTAGATGGGTACTTGAAACGAGACAATTAATCAAATTAATTAGTTATGGTTGATTACTGCTTCTGGGTCTGCACACTATTTCAAACCGATAATCTGCTGAAATTTGAAGCCAACTGGTCAACAGATGATGTACATATTTCTTCTGCAATATATTTTTTAAGTGCGTAGTTATCATTTATAAGAATAAAATTTCCGACTGATAACAGATAAACACGAAACTTTTTCAATTCAAAAAAAACGAAATTTCTTCCTTCTCACAAACAAAGTATATATCCTCTGCATCATTTAGAGTTTGATTTCCGAATTGGACGGAGCGCAGCCCTCCTTTTTCGTCTTTTTTGGGACATTAATGCTCCCAAAGATCCATCGGATGTATCGGGTCCCGCTATAAGTGGCATGTTAAAATCCAGATACATGAGTACTCAGGGAAATATGACTTCTTTTTATGTTCTTCAACTGCAGGTTCTATTTAGTATTTCCATTAATTACTTCTATTTGCCACAGTTACAGCATGTAGATGTGCTGCTGTATTGGGGAAATCTTTGGTTAGCCCTCTGTAACATGAGGCTAGAAAAAGAAGGCTTAGGAATTTAGTATTTGAAGGAGGTCTTAGCGCCAGTTCGAGTTTCCTCTTTTTTCCGAGTCGAACTTAATTCCGCCTCGATCTAAAATGTAGCCTCGGAGCGTTATGTAGTCTTGCGGAAATTAGCATTTGATCTATTTGATTTTCAAGCCGTGCTTTGATATTTACTCAACTGATATCCTTAAAACCTAAATATGCTCATCTAAAGTTTTAGAGAATACCAAAACATCATCAATGCACACCTCGCGAATAGAAGTCCTCCAAACCCACCTTATTCATTCTTTAGAATGTGACTGGTGCATCCTTGAGACTAAAAGGCACTACGTGGAATTTGAATTTAAATATTTCGATGTTTCTCATCCAAAATAATATGCCAACAAAAAGTATACAGGTCTATTGATGTAAAGTATATCTCTTCCTTCAAATGTTCTAGAAGTTTATCAACATTTGATGTTTGAAATCGATCGGGTATCGTTTCTTGCTTCAGCTTTCTGTGGTCGACGCAAACGCGAATCTTTAATCCTTTCTGACGCAAAAATGACGATAAATGACCATGGTGACAAAATAGGCAGAAAAATGCAAGTTGTCGGCCTGTTCTTAACAATTTATGAAACGAAGTGATCTAATTATCGAGCTTTACAGCTATTCTTAGCGAAAATTGTGTCATTATTAGTCATGTTGAAATTCCAAGCTGGTAAATTGCTTTTCTTAAGTCAGAAACACCCAATAACATGACGAAGAAAGGTTTTAATATCTTCTAAGACAGGAGAGAGGGTAGTTTTATCAGTTTTTCGTGAATATTCGCGATATTTCGCTCTTTTTGGTGGTGATTTTTCCCATCTCCGCTTTGATGGACTAATTCCGTTGTATTTACATTTTCGGATTTAATCGCTACCAAATCCTCCGCTTCTTCGAATTATTACTCACACTTCATACTATTAATGTTGTTCTGGAAGAAAAATTTTTCGCAAACTGCTACAGATTCAGCACCGATACTTGAATTCAAATCTCAGTCTTCTTCTGTATCATGCCCTAAATCAAAATAGTTCCCTGCGAGGTTTGGCATAATTCTATCATAAAACTTTCCATTTTCGAAGGCATTTTTTGAATCTGATCCTTTGATGTCATTGATAGAGGTGAAATATTCACTTTTTATCTTTCAGTTCTTTTCGACTCACGGTATCGTCAAATCCTAGAGGCATGTTTGCGGTAATGCATCTGATTTGATCTGATGCACTTGTTTTCCAAGGTAACTGCATGTCTCCGCCTATTCCATTGTCTGTCAGCCAAAGATTGTATCGAAAGGTGACTCAAGCATATTGGGAAAATCCATATCAAATTTCAAATCCCGGCCAAAAAAGGACACTTTCTAACGGTACCCTTACATTTTGAGACGGTTCCATCCACAATGGTTATTCTTCTTCGAGTTGAAACAATTTCGAGTCTGAGATTCGTCACCAAACTTTCTGAAGTAAGATTTGGAACAGCACCTGAATTGAAAAAAGCTTTTATTTTCGTTCCCATTACTTTTATTGGTACTGGATTCAGACATCTTGGTGCTGTCGTGGCCTATTTAAGAAATAAAATCTTACCCTTACTGGACTTCCTGGGTTTACTACTTTTTTGAGCACTTTCATCGTAAAATTTTTGAAGCTTCTTAATATTTTACCAATCGCAATTCCAGTCGGTGAAGAAGCGAGCTCGGCTACTAAGTTGTATTTCTTCACATATCCTAACACATCTCTCGCAATAAATTTTGATTTTTGCTGTTATTTCATTTTTCTTGCCGGGGCAATTTCCGCTCCCTGTACAATTCGATCAAAATTTTTCGTCCGTAGGTTTGCAAGTGCTGGAATATGCTCAAGAGTTTCATGATCCTATCTTGGCTTCTTCAATAACATCTGCATTCATTTTTGTCACATTGACTTGGCCGAATTCGTCAGCGATATATACGTTTCCCGCGCTTTTCAGATTATTTTCCTTCTTTTTTCTAATTTTTTTCTCATTTCGGGGCCCACTTCGTGCCCCTGAAATATCGGGGCCCACTTCGTGCCCCCTGAAACAAATCACTGAAGTTGGGGCGGGCCTCCATGGCGTTGCGGATAATCTCATCCGGTTCTACCTCCATACGGTATTATTTTCACAAGCCACTCACATAGCGTACCTCAGCAAAGTTGACCAATTCGCAATAAGGGGCGACCTATCAATGAACTTTGCTTTATAATTCCTTATGTCATCATGAAAAAGATGGCTAAAGACATTCGCCTCCTTCTCTTCAAAGTTCTTCTTTCTCAATGAAACGATAGCATATATATAAAGAAACTCTTTAATCTCTTTATTCTTGCTTCCTGCCATCACTATACGAGCAGTATTAAAATCCGTGGCTGCAAAAAAAATAAAATGTTCAAACTAAACTTGAACCCAGTACTTCACAAATTGAATACCTCGGGTTTAATCCCCTCCAGAATAGTACCGAATGATAGGAATAAATCGGCGAGGATGAGATTGTTAAAACCCATTATCCTAGAACGGAGGTGTGGCAAGAGACAAGAGAGCTAATGATGTATAGCTGCGGTAAGGGGAAGAGTTGAATAAGGACGGTAGGTCATAGGGCTACAAGGGAATACAGAAGGAGCAGTTTCTACCTCATATAATCAGGGACTAGTGTCAAAGAAAAACTTGTTAGGGAAGAAATTGACTTTCTACTTTGAAACCACTCAGGTCTGCACTTCAAGTTGTCTCCCTACTTGCTTGCTCCCTCCTAGATGAGGCAGATTATTCAGCTTATATATACTTTTTTAATAACCCCAAAGTCTCAAAAAACATACTAACTACTATAAAATTAGTTCAATTGAATTGTGTTGACGAGAATAACTAGAGGAAAAATACTATCAAGGCAACTATTCAGGAGTTCCCTTGGAGCTACAAGCTACTGAGCTTTGATTTAATAGGTACTTATGTAGTGTTACACTTCGATCTTAGTATCTCATTGCACAGCAGCGATATTCTATTTTTTGTAATTCTTGTTTATTTCTTCTGTTTTGGATTCGTTGGTCTACCCGAATCCCAACTTTTCGATACTCACTCTCAATATTTATGGTATCCCTCTCACCCTCACATCTTTAAAAAAGGTCCTTCTACATCTTTCACTGTTTCAGTGATGCAAATGTATGCCCTATCCTACCAGGTTAAGATGCCACAAACATGAACCAAAAATATACCAAAAAACGGACAGCGGGCTCAAATTTCTCGCCCTTCAATTGTGTAATTTATTTGTATGCAAAAAATTTACAGTTTGCAACTTTATTCCGAGAAAGTAGCCAATTTCACAGGTTAACCTTAATAGATACCGTTTAGCTGTAATTATTGTGTAAAAGCTCTCGCAATAAATGTGTAATTAATTGGCGTAAATGACTCTAGAACCTTTTCGAAACCTACATGTTCTCTATGAAGCGTTAAAATGAAAAAAATGCGACTGTAATATGCTTTAAGTCAGCAAATGAATTTCACTTCCTAGTATGTTTGGTATTGAACAACTAATGCGAAATTTGAAAGTTCTGCTGGTCCTCTTCTCTCTCTTTCTGAACAAATAGAATACCGTTGGGTTATTAACTGTCTCCCCTCCTTCGGAAAATTACAAAATTACGTCTATGGAATGAATTTACTTCAGCATTACATTAATTCTAGAATAATATTATAAATTTCAGTTGAACGAAAATTTTCGCCAAGAAGCTTTCCACTTAGTAAAAGCCTAAGTAGGGCTTCTCTTCTGATTCAAAATTTTAGTTTTCCTTCAAATTGTAATTTGAAATCACATCGAAACCTAGGAAAACTCAATCAATTAAATACTTGCTTTCAATGATATATCGGAGCAGATTACACAGATATATAATTTCTATGTGATCCTAGTTTCAGGTTGTAACATTCACTATTTTGTAATCCCGAGTCGTTTTTAACTTGGTACAAGTTTACTAATTAGGAATGCTAGACTATAACAATCTCTTTTTAATTATGCATTACTTGTTTCAATAAACCCAGAATAGAAAGAAGCATTTTCCGCATCTTGAGTAATTATGATTTTTCCTCTTTTACTGAATAAATCGATCATATGGTACCCTTTTTAGCTATAAATACTGGGTATTCGCCAAACGAAAGCAACGTAACTAAAAACTTCCTGCGTAGCAACCTATCCGTATCCACAGTTATGCGGGGAAATCATTTTTCTAATATCTCTCCTAACCCCATATTCTTAATTCATGGAATTTTTCTGGAAGAATTAAGTCATAATGTGCGAAATAGTGAGCCTCCTTTTTCCCTAAAACAGTATTTTAAAACTATGAAAGGGTACCATAATATGTTTTTTTACGAAAAGAGGAAGCTATAAGGGAAGGGGACTGAATATCTACCACTAAGGATGTATTTTTATGATCTTCCATATTAAAACATTGTGATCTGTATTTTTTCTTTCCATTGTTCAAACGAAACCTACCTTAATCTTTTGTGGCGGGACAGGTACTGTACTGACAGAATATACTGCAACCTCCGACCAATGCACCTTACCTTATGATAGCACACTGGTTGGACGCACTGTAAAACTCACCTCTACAGTTGCTTGGCTCTGACAGCAGCAAATGTCTCGGCCAAAGGTTCCCCTACTCAGCGTAGAGCATACCTCTGGCTTACATAGTAGAAACTTTGTGGTAACCTCCCTAAGCTTATGTCTACCTACCTACCTCACTTCTCCTTTTTCTCTTCACCCACGACAAATATTTCGCTGGAACTGCTTTATTTTCTGTAGTGTCATTGGGGTTTACCGAATGCCTTCGTTACATTCATATCCCTATAATTACTCTTTCTGGCCTTTACAAAGACCTTCAGATGAAAAATAAATCGATTTTTGTCCGTTACCGTGTCGATTTCTATGAGAACATCTACCTTTTTCGGAAGCACTTATTCCTCTGCATTCCTCTTGTCTTTGGGCAGCCCATCCCTTCTCTTGGTATCCTT
Source organism: Kappaphycus alvarezii (assembly GCA_002205965.3). Lineage (NCBI taxonomy): Eukaryota > Rhodophyta > Florideophyceae > Gigartinales > Solieriaceae > Kappaphycus > Kappaphycus alvarezii. The sequence goes on from NADL03000803.1 coordinate 37,444, forward strand.
TTGAACATTTATGGTATCTTCATCGTTTATTTTCTTATTTTGAAGCTCACTTCCGGACTCTAAACCTGTTCCAGTGATTCATATCAGTTCATCTTAAATTATCTCACTCCTTCAAGCATCATATTGCCAAAGAATGGGCACATCTCAGTTACTAATAACAATGGGTGTTACTGTGATGTTTATGCCGGCATTGAGCATGAAGATGGTCCGTATGGACACTTTACGTACAACTAACATTTTCAGTCGAAGAAGAGGGTCCATTCTTCTCAAATCGCTTCATAACGAGGTTAATTAGCTCTCGTTACTACAGTTAAACCTGATTAAACTTATATTTCAGCTGCGTAGGCATGGAATCGCGCGCTCTAACTACGCAGATTTCTCCTTGAGGCCACTTATGACACTTTTGCCCAATTCTAGTCGGATTAGAAAGCCTTTTCACTAGTTCAAAAAATTTTATCGCCTTCTTAAACCCCGTTAAATCTATAGGAGGACTATATGTGAAGAACTGAGAAAAATAAGGATATTTTGCGGCTGAATAACGGAGTGGAGACAAGATATAGGTATGGCTGAAGCCTATTCTTTTTTAAAGGTAATATATTTTTCAGCGGTCAAATTATATCCCATGGGTTAAATGGAGAGATCCTAGCTTCTGGGCCATCCTTTTCAAGATTATTTTCTTCGAGAATTCAGATAGGCTGTATCCCTTGAAAATGTCGCTTTTCGCTGCATACAATGTTACTGGTAGGTTTTTTTGTAGTACAAAACTATCCAATTGCATGGCTGAAACAGGAGGCATTTTTAATTGCCACAATTAGTTCGGTATAAGTTTTTCTTTCAGCCTCGATAATTCTTTAATCTCTTCATTAATATGTATCCAGAGACTCTTTGTTTGTGCCGGAGCGAGAACTCAATTTAGCGTCAATATAAGCTATGGATATATATTATTTACTATAGTTCAAATACTAAATCTACTTTATAACCCTACCAGTACTTCACGAAGTGAAAAGAGGGTACCTTATCTGTAAAAAGTATAAAATTGTAAAAATATTAAAAAGTCCTTGAGTCAGATATAGAATCGAGCTACTGTACGTAACACTGTACCTGATGAGCTAAGAAACAATTTAATGCCCTAAATATTTTGTAAATTCCATATAAAGTATAAATAATGATTGGAAAAACTATCAAGATCATAAATAAGGTCGTGTCTAGAATCTACGGAAGTCTTAAATGAGTCGGCATACGTATTGCTAGTAAGTCTGACGGTTACTCATTTTTTGAACTTCTCCACTCCGGTAAGTTTCCTTTTCGTAGGTAATTATAATTCTCGTTAATTTTGTCAACATACATATTATTTTCTTCTAAATCTAATGAATAGATCCAATTTCATTTTCAGATGGAAATTTTTAGTCTCTCCCTACTTTCAAAACTTTTTGTAAGCAGTTTTTTTCTTCCATGATTTACTTCCTGTTGCGAAATTTAGTCATGACAATTTTAGTTTCATTGCCCAAAAATTCCTTATATCAACAAGTAAAATGTAGCCGCATAACCTTGATTCTACTAAACCTTTAAAAGTCGAGTAGATGCTATTTTTTCCGTTCAAAAAATGTAGAAGTACCTTCCAGGACTTTTTCAGAACTAGTACAACGTTGTAAGTCCATCCGCTCACCTCCATACCAAAATTTTCCTCTTTCTTAATTTCAAAAATCATGCAGAAAGCTAGGATATACCTAGTTCACACTGTATTCATCAGAAAATGTCTATTTTCTGATGAATACAGCGACATGTTGGAGTAGAAATAGATTATTCAGCTTTTTTGTAAAAACTTTGTAACAAAAGCCCATAAGGATGTGCTGTATGAAGAACAAGATTGCTAGAAGGACAAAGAGGCCTCGGGTTTTGAAACGACTTATCACAGAGTACCAAACTTTTTATCAAAAAGATGCCGAGAAAATTGAAGAGTTTACTATAGAAGATTGAATGTCATTTGTGTAAAAATGAAAGTATCTTGAAGTTATCATTATAATATCTGACAATCTCTTCGTAAATAGGCCTAATCTTAATATTGATAAGAGTGATGTGGTATAATATATTTTTTCTGGGGAGTTACTATACAATAGTAAGTATCTATCAAGATTCTTTAGTAATCTCATAGTTTGAGAGGATATCTAAAAACAATTTTTTGGCTACAATTCAACAATAAAGAGTTTAAGAATTTATTTTACAAAAATATTTCACTAATTTTACTCCTTCTGTTCATTCTCGTTCATATTGTTTACTTCAAACAAGTACAACATATCTAGTCGTGAGATTTAGAGAAATCTAAGTTACCCTGAGTTTATTTATAAACAATTAAAAGCACTTTCCCCATAAATTAAAGCAATCCTGTACACAAAAATCAATCGTATAATCAAGTAATAAAGACTTTAGTAGTCAAATTCATATTAGAGAAAAATTCTATTCATAACCACCAAAGGCTGCGTGAAGTTGACATAGGCTGCTGGGACATATAATTTAGATATTTTTCTGTATATTGCCCAGCAAAACCATTTGAATTAAGAATTCTATTGTGATGTTATCTACCAATTTCTATATTTGTAAAATGTTTTCGAACATTGCCCTTCTGTTTCCGTTTCATTGCAACAGGGGATACATGTTTATCAATTTAAAATCAATTTTATTGGTATCGGCGGTATACTTATAAGATTACTTACAAATGAATAAAATAGATTACCTTATTTCAATATTATTTAAATGATTCAGGTGACAGTTCTTTTTTAATGTGCACATAAACTTTGTAGATTCTTCAGATAATTGAAAAAGGTGCAGTTAAAAGAATGAAACTTTTCTTTTAATAAATGAACTTTTAATTCAAAAGAACGGTAGCTTAGATATTTGAAGGCACTAAAGACATTTCTTAAATTTAGAAATCATATTAAAACCTTTTTTCCTTTGCGAATAAGTCGGGCTCGTTTACTTTTATTCATTTCGTCAATTAATTTTATTGAATCAGAACGATTTCAAGTACCATATAATGTATTTTTGGAATTCATTTTCAGTTCACTGAGAGAATTTATCGGAATTTATGAACATTCTGAAGATACATATTCCGAATTTGAATGATTTTTTGGCTTCGGAGAGAGTCTAATCATTTTGCGTGAACTTCCCTGGTGTTTCACAGATTAGTTTTAGTCAAAGTATCAACTAGTGTTCATACCTGAAAAGCGTTAAACTTCTATTTTAGACACAAAGATGGTATATTTAAGTGCAGTTCTCAATCAATAACCTTCACGATATGGCTTTATAATCTATTCTACGACAGAAACTCTCTACAGAAGTGGGAAAATTAAGAATATTGTTGTCTCTCTTGTTTGATTACAAGAATCATCAGATTGAATTCTATTTTTCTATTCGTATAAATGATAATTTAGGGGTAAATTTCTCCTAATGTTCCTCAGTACCTATTCTTTTAAACTAAACAGAAAATATGGAAAACATGGATAAAGTAATAAAGATTTATGGTATCATAAAAATGATTTCCCTTTGACATTCAATGATCACTGCAAAACTAAAAAGGTTTGGACCGATACTTAAGTAATTATAGAACCTATTCTATTAGAAATTTTGTTACAAGTGCTCCTCATGAAACCAAATTCAGCAGTAGTAGTGGATGAAAATATCATACGTTGAACACGATCACACGCCATATGCAGCCAAGACGTAACTCGCTTAAACAGTTCGTACTTGATTGATACCCTTGCCGCCATTTGCCGCCACATTTGCGGTACCACAAGAGATTACTTACCCATCAGTAACCTTTCAGGGCACTATTGTAACTGAATACTGTTTCAAGAATAGTAGAACTGAGCATAAGGATGAAAATTGTCGAGACAAGGCTTTCTTGATGAAGATCCTTATAAAAGCTTGAAAAGAGTGTAAATATTATAAAATAAACATTACATTTCAATAAAATTACAGTCGGAATTTCTCGGACGCTATCTAATTTTGAAAGTATACCATTTTTATTATACATTTTTCATTACTATTTATATTATGCAGAACTTAATCCCAGTCGAAAATTCTAAACAGCAAAATATGTCCGTTAGGGAGGGTTTGAAGCATTAGAATGCTTTCATATTCGAAACGGTACATAGGGGTTGTAACCGCTAAACAATATTCTTGGGACAGGAAGTAATGTCTCCAATAACTGACGGTGGTGATTAGCTCCTGTTAATGATGGAAAACAGAAGCAGTGAAGCTATCAATCTCTTTCATGAAAAGACCCTACCTGATCAACTTCGGACCCATTGCATGTAGCTTTGATAGAATAAAAGTAACTAAACCCAACTAAATTTTTCCTTGATCCGCAGGTTAAGAGATCCAAGCGTGTGAAAATCATTATGGGTGAGAAACAATTATCAACCTGAATGTCGCCTTTGCTTTGATTAAATTTCACATTCTATCTTACATAATGAGCTTCAAAACCATATCATTAGAAAAACTTAGTTTAATCTTCTTCTAAACCTGGTGAAGATGAACACCAAAGAATTTGAAATATATTCTTTGCTTGAGAATTTTAAAATTTAGTTTGAAATGTTCTCATCTCCACCTTTCTCGTCCCTTCATATCACTTCAACCACAATTACTTTATGTGTTGCCATTTTGTTATTGTTTTCACTACTTTTCTTCGTGAGTCATGTCTTTTAATCGTACCTTCAAGGATTTTATGTTTTCGATCTCTATAAAACTTACAAAACGCAGTAACTTTTCGGTTTCATACCTCTTATTTCATTATAGTATGTTAGTATACTCAATTTATTTTATCCCATTTCCTTGCTGTGTCAGTAATGATTGGTACACGTAATTTGTGATTTGAATGGGCTCGAAAATGATTGCATAAATTTTAGATTTTTTTGGTGAGAAAACAAAGTATCACATTGCAGATTGCAGATGATACCTGATATCCACCCAAAATATCCAATGAACACAAGATTTCCCATTTTAAAACGGGATTGGGTGTTGTAAGTGTAGCCAGCGAAAAACTTTAATTTCTCAGAAAGAAATTTTAATTAGTGATATTCTAGTCCAATAAATATACTCTCAGGTCTAAATTGTATCTATCTACATTTCTGGCACTATTAGATGAAATTTATGCGCAATTTTTATGGTTCTTCTAAATATATGGCATCAAGTATTGCAGAACTTAAAATTACTTTGTTCTATCATTATTTGTATCATTTTCATGATTATTCCATAAAAAAGTTAGGGTGAGTTTGGGGTGTCATTAATCCATGAAAAATGAGGTCAGCCGTTCCCTAAGGGATGTCTCGATATGGATAAAAGCTTACAATGTAAAGGGTTGGCGGTAAGCCTTCAATTTAAGTAAATTTCTAATAATTTTCTTCATATTTTGATTGTAATTCATTGCGTTATCAAGAAATTGAATATATTTCGAAGTATAATTACTTTTTCTCATGAACACCAATTTCTCCTTTCGCGTCATGGACTCACCACAAATTTGTGATCCTAATCCATTTTTATGGGTCTTCAACTTCCTTTTCCAGTTATTCTTTCTCAATAATAGCTCTTAGCGTGAATATTTGATGCGATTGTATTCTATTGAAATAAAGTCCGTTATTTTTCTCAGTTGTAGCTACCTCTTGATTAACCTTTCTTTGTGATTTAATTCTAAGTAAGACGGTTGAAATCATAGAATAGAAACAATCTACACTTCTCTGAACTTCAAGAAGTTATGTTTGTTGTTATACATAGATCTTGAGTCGCCTAAATTCAGGGACAAGCGCTTACTTCTGAATGCGGTATTTTCAATTGTAAATCTCCCTTCCTAGTGCAAATATTTTCAGATCAATTTTCAAACATCGACATTTTTCTTCTTTTCTTTTTTTTCATATAGTTTTTGTTTCAGAGACGTATATTAGGGATATATTTCTTCTTGATTCGTAATTTCAGTACAAAGTTTTCAAATTGTTTCATGCAATATTCTTATTGCCAGCACAAAGGATGCTTTACGGTTTTTCTAGGTTATATCTATGTTAGAGTATGATTGAAAAATTCAATGTATGAATTTAAGCCGCTGTAGGCTAGTGTAACCAGATCATGGAAAGTGCATTGGTCGATAGTGGCATAATTTTCAGTCATATGTGCAGATGTTGAAATACTTTAAGTATTACGCACTACGATATTGAACAAACCCTTTTTCATTGTATAGGAAAACACAATGTATGGAGAAATAACCGTTATTTGTCTTAGTTTTTTTTTAAAAATTCAATACCACCCCACTCAAAATTCATTCCTTTCATCGTAAAAATCATATTTTCAGATCTTATGTAACCACCGTCGATTGATGATTTTGATATTGAAGTATTTTTGATAGTTCTGATGTGATTTAAATTTTAGATAAACAGAAAAATCTCACACTAAAATGAGAGTTGTGGATATCCGCATATGTGTATTGCCTTGAAATAAATTCTTCTTTCTAGAGGGTTAGATTTATTATAATATTTTATTCATCAGAACTATTTTTGTCTAATAAAATTGACGAATTTGATATCCAACATGATATGTAACCAGAACTTTACATTCAGTACTTAGAAATTTCTAAAGGCTGTATTCGGATTATACGTTATTTATTTATGTCTTTATTGTAGTCGGTCTATTTGAGGATTTTTATATCGTAGAACAAAGAAGAAATTTTCTGAAGCTATAAATGGTCAAAACACCTGACAAAAGTTATATAATTCAAGTTGACTCCACGGCTGACAAGAAATTTTTTCAGGTTTATATGCAGGAAAATTTCCATACATTAATCCTCCATGGATTTATATAAGTTTTTGTGGTTTCAGAAAATATTTAATTGAGGCGTTACTCAGTAGCTATTCTATATTTTATTCATTATTATCGTGACCAGTAGTTGGAACCAAAAATTCTCATACCTCAAATGAGAGCTTTTTCATAATATATATTATGAATTATTTACTTTTATGTGCTCCCTGAGTGTATTTGCTACCAATCATTGAATACAAACGTGCAAGAATCGAAATTCTGAACTCCTTTGAACCCTTCGGGTACTTATTGACTCTATATTCTAACCATTTTCATTTAGATGCATAAAATTTTATTTCTGTCAAAATACCTGTAGTCTAAATGTAATCTGGAACGTCAATAATGTCTTTGGCTAAATAAACTCTTCCCCTGAGTATTTATTTGGCCCCGTTTTAACATTTTGGTTGACCTAATCTTTTGATATGAACCATTGGTTCTGTCAATCTTTCATTTAAGATCTAAGATAGAAACAAGACTCATAATACTTAACTTGTTTTCCTACAATTTGGAGCGAATGATTGATTTATTAAAGTTTCATTATTTCCAGCTCTGGTGCGACCCCGGTTTTTCGTCACTACTGGCGGAAAGAGGAAGTGAAATAAAAGTTACTTTAGAAAGAGGAAGTTGGGTTTTCTCAATGTTATTTTGTTATTTTTTGCATCACTTGCATGCAACGGAAACAAAAAAAGTCTGATTGAAAACTATTGCTCTAAATCAGATCATTCGTACAGCAAGGCACTAGTCCTTTTTTCAAACAGCTCTCTCTCAGTACTTTTTTAGGTACAGTCCGCAAAACAAGTGATTAAATAAACATAGAAGAGCCCGCTCCACAGAAGCAGGATCATCAACCATGAGTGTGGCTTCCATTTTTTCCTTCCTTTTTTCAAACAGGTGAAGTACATCAGAAAAGTTTTATCCTGAAAAGATTCTATTTCGGGATGATTGGTGAAAAATATTTCGTGAGCACCGATTAAATCCTATCACGTGCTTTTTAAGTGCTGAAACAACGCATATTTTCCCCAAAACCTGAGCGCTTCCTTTTCCTACAATATTCTGCAACCATACTCGTATTCATTTCCAAACAATCTAACAAATATTCGATCTATCTACCATATTTTGACTCCTAACCATGTATAGTGCTACAAATTTGAATTAAATGTTTTCCGAGAAGGGGGACTATTGGTTCATCATTGCTAAGAGCCACTCATGGCTACTTCCTGAGGGCGAGGAGAAACATTAAAACAGTACAAACTGGAAGCAATGTACGCTTTTATAGCTCCCCCTGTAAGAGAAGCCGTATTAATGGCTGCGTCAGCATTCTTTTAGATGAAGACGGATTACATTCGTCTGAAGACCTTCATATATCCCAAAAAACATCGTTACCACTTTAATGTGATTAGATAAGCTCAATTGAAACCCTGAGCTTCTAAGAAACCAGGACAGACCTTAAAAGCGATATAATTGCCAAGAAGGTGCCTTTTTAAAAATAAGGGAACAGTGCAAATGATGAGATACTGATTGAATACCATTTTGACTAAAATGTGCAGATTCTTCACACATACTCAATGGCTAACTAATATTATAGTTCTAAACTTACCTTTAGACTTCCTTTTTGCTTAATTCTGCAATTAAATAAATCTTCCAGCTTGTTTGACCTACCCCGAAGGAAGAAATTATTACATCTTTTATATATACTCTTTGGGAACTCCTCAGTCTCAAAAACACATACTATTTAACATAAAGTGAATTTAAATCAGCTGTGAGGACGATATCAAAACGATATAATATTTTTATGGAGGCAAGTAGTGTAGTGTCATTTGTAGATTTCCCACACACCAGGCAAGAATAGGATTGATTTTGCGCTTATATAGGATTCTCAGAATCATACTTCGTACCTCTAAACATTCCTGCGTTCACTGCCGTCAATTATGGCCAATTTCATCAGTTGGTAAAAGAGTGCTTTGAATTTTCCTAATTCAACCAAATTAAAATTTCAAAAACATTCAAGCGATGTATCTAAAACAGGTCTTTAGTCCTGATATTTTTGCTATTTACTGCTTTCTTTCTTTCCTTTCAAGTCTGTACTTCCCAAATATTTTGTACACATCACAAGAAATTCACACTCTCGAATATTTCAGAGTCATCCGACGAGTAGGAATACGGACCCTGGTACAAATTGAGCTCTGTTACTCGTTTTTTGAAAATTCTTGGAATGCTCTAAACCCTAAGTCATCTTTTGAATTCAATTATGTAAAGAATTTGAGTCAATTAACTCCATATTTAAGGGATCTTGCGTATTTTTGAATGTTTGACAAAGAACTCCGTTTCCCAACTGCAGTAAATAGCTTCAATATACAGTTTTATGTGGTGCTATACGTTGGACAGGTATTCATTACCGGTTTACGAAAAGATTTTTCCAAGTCAGATGCGAACATTGCGACCTGGCAGTAAGGCTTTTCATTTCTCATTCGCCTATACAAAAATGTGCGTGAATGGTCTCAATCGTACATCCAGAGACTAGGCATAGTTTCGAATGGGACATGTTTTGGAGGGAGCAGAGATTTTTTCTAAATAAAAGTACGGAAATCAAGCCTAAATTTCTCTTCTTTATATGTGGATCTTGACATTTGGACTAGGTGAGGGTTACATTTGCTACTTGATGTCAAGGAGTCCTGTCGAAAAGAAGGTTTGCCCCCGACTGTCCCCGAGAAGTATAAGTTCCTGGAACTCTCCTTGAACCCCGATACATCAGTTTCTTTCACGTCGTGGGAAACACAGGGGGTTCATTCCTCGTCACAGATATCGTGACTCATGCCCATTCAACTTGTAACGCAGCGTACATGTATTCAAAAATTTGGGGCAGTAACAGATGGAAATCTACTCTAGCAGCATGTAGAGGGGAAACCTGTGAGAAAAAGTTCCTCATTGGATGTTCCTTAAGGTGCAAAGCGTCATCGTACTATAATATTGCCAACGAAGAAACTCAAGGAATCCCCTTTACGCTCATAAATTCTTTCTCCTAATTTATATCTCTATAATTTTCTTGTTTCTTTTACGCGACGATGTTACCGTTTCTTTGTAATCTTTCCTTTTTCTCTATTTCTCTTTCTATTTACAACTATCTCCGTTTTTGACAATAGTTCTTTTGTTGTTCTGGGTTTATATGATCTTCTCCATCCTAATATTTTTTTCATTATCAATATTTCTACGAATTACTTTATTCATGAAATACCTATTTATAGATGAATTTTACTAAATCCCACTTGAAGACTAATTTTCCTATATTTTTTATCAGCAGGCCTGTCAATCTGAACCCGTTGAAGATATTTAAACCCATCTTGTGTGGGCTAAAACTTATCCACGACCCTCTAACGACAATAAATAGACAATTGAAATACCTTTGGTGGCCACCATGCGCGGTAACACCCTTCCCACCCCACTTCCAAATCCCGCCATCCTCGCCACATCACCTTCCCCTCTCTATTCCCTTCGGGCCCAACCAAAATAGAGGACTAACTACGTGGACAAACAAGCGCAGGACTGATCTAGTTGCTCTTCGCCTGGTGGAGTTCGAAGCACAGGAAGCGGTGGGGGGATTGGACGTGGAAAATGAAGACCGTAAGTCAGAGGATTGATTTGAAGAGTAGGTGACCACGGAACTGGTCTGAGAGATGGAAGGAGAGGAGGGCGATGTCGAGTCCGAGGAGGAGGAGGAGGAGGGCAGAACGGATAACGCCGGAGGGGAAGGAACGAATCGAATAGACCAGGTGATCTCGGCCATGGGTCCATTGGGAGAGGTACTAGATGAGCTGTAATTCCAGCAGTGAGGGGTAGGAAATCATGCGCCATTCATGCGTACTTGTGAGGAATAGATGGATACTTATGATGTCCTGAGGGAAGTGCTTGGTTCTGATCTGGTGGACGAATATTTTGAGGATTACATTTTTTTAGTTTCTGTCAAGTACCTTTTTGTCATATTAGCTTCGTTCACGTGAAGTCTTTTCCTGGTTTTTATGGGGCTTCTAGTATTTTTATCGAGATTTCAATTTGGAAAAATTTCTATATAAGCTAACCAAAATGCTTCACTTAGGAGAGAGAAGGCGAGTTGGGAGTTAGCTTCGAAACAAAACCCTTAGATCAGCTCTCAAGCCTATACGCGATTTCGTTGAGTCTGTTCCTCCAGAGTTAGTTACTAAAGCAATAATCAGCAATAATCTTCGCATTTGTCCTTTAAAGTCCACTGTAGCATTTTAGTCACCCGCAACAACTCTTATCTTTGACAGTTGTCGGTTTCTCTTTCCGTTTACACCCTTTTTATCACTTCAAACACCTTGAAACCTCATCAATTCGTCCATTTTGAGATTTAAAGCAGTTCTCACAAGTTCTTCGACAACATATAGCGCGGCTGAACGCCATACTAGGAGCATTACGATTGGTACAGAAACTAACTTACTTTTCCCTGGAAATTTGGCAGAAGAACATCTGTATTCCGCTTCTTCCCCATGTTTTTTGCAGGTGATTTACTAAATATAACTTCGCCGAAACGGATAGTATGACTGCACGGAAGAGGTATACTAAGACCTATCCGCGCCTGCGGCGCCAGCGCATGCACTGAGCTCTCTTAAATACGTCGGTAGGATTGTACGACAAATGTTATTGGAAGCAGAGCTCAATCTTAATCAGATGATGGTACAAATAGTGCTCGCGAATGTGTGACCAATACTGAAGGATTGTTTTTTTTCTTGTGTTGAGTCTACAAAGATAGGTAAAGTTCGTTGAGAACATTGTTGGTAGGTCTATCACTAGCCATGGATCAGAGAAATTTCTATGTCCAAGATTTCAAACATCTTGGTCCCTTCTGAAGTACACTGCGAAAGAATTTACCTTAGGGGACACCTGATCTTTCAAACAACGAAACAATTCTCAACCAGGAAGGTGATAATTTTTTTCCTCGAGACGCAATTAGGATCCTAATAATAACGTCGGAGGTCCGAAATGACATAAAATGTTAAGTGAGACGTTTTGATCCTCTCTAGGTATTGAACTGAGGATAATGGTACCTAAACTGTACTAAAGGTGCCTGTGGAGAAAATATCAGAAAAAGGACCTAATTTTGGTACTGTTTTTGAATTTCAATGCTTTTTAATTATGTACGATTGCAAATTCATGTCACGATGAACTTTCATGATTTTTAACTATGTCAGCGTGGTAAATTCATGGCACAATTTTTTAAATTTTGTGACGGGCTGGCAGTAATTGAAGACAGTAGATGCTAAGGTGGGCGAAAATACCAAGCTCATACGTGTGACACTATGTAATTCCCAGTTCAATCCTATCTCAGTATCTTGTAGTTCAAAGGGGATATCTAGATATTTATCTTCATGGTATTCTTCCTCTAGTTACTCTTATTCACACAATTCACTTGAACTCATTTTATGGTATTTAATATGTTTGCTTGAAACTTCAGGGTCAGTCAAAAAGTCCATGTAAGCTGAATAAACTGGTTTATCTAATAGAGAGCAGGCAAGTTGGGAGACAACTTCAAGTGCAGACCGAAAAGGTTTCAAAGTTGAAATTCAACTTCTTCCCTAAAACGCATTTTTCGACACTATTCCCTGATCATAGGTGGTAGACTCTGCTCCTTCTATACTCCCTCGTAGCTTCCTGACCTGCCGTCCTTATTTAGCTCTTCTCGTTCCCGCAACTATACATCAGTATTACTTTTGTCTCTTGCAACACCTTCGTTCTAGGATAATTGGTTTAGAGAATCTTATCTTCGCTGATTTGTTCCTATCCATATCTTCAGTACAAGCCTGCATAATATTCGATAGACAGAGCTGGCGATCCGACTCCTGGAGCTGGCCAACATGTTACGCATCCGGTCAAGCACAGATGAAGCAGTTGCACTACCGGAGGAGAGTATGTCTACTGCTTAGAGAAGCTGCTCGTGTCTTGCTCTGATGTAACCAGAGCAATTATATTATCAGACCTCTCCGTTTCAAATTTGGTTCGGCTCCCTTACTTTAACTTTCGAATGTTTGGGTGCATTTAAGATGTGTATTTCGGCTTACCGGTATGCGAGTTCCGTTGCATGCTCTCAACAGGCCAGATACTTTGAATATGTGCAGCGACCACCTCCTCCCATGATTGCACGCCCAGGTCCTCAGGAACAAATCTTCAAAACCATCGAGCGACTCTTCTGGCCCAAGACTTGGCCAAAGCCACTAGTGTCGTGCCGCGGAAAATTGCTTCCTTGTAGGAGGGCAGGGGAGCGAGCGGGGGGTGTGAACTGGAAACAGGTTGCGCTGTAGGCGAACCGACAAGGTTTGCGCCTGAGACGAGCAGATAGAATGTGGTTGCACTTGGCCATGGATAATCTGTTTGCGGAGACTGACCCTTCTTTCGGTTTGTACCTAGCCCTGCGTTTCGCCAGCGGAAAGTTGACTAGAACACGAAAGTTCCCATGCGGAGGACGATATTAAATGGGACGCAAATTAGTAGTAGCGAGCGCAGTAAAGGAGACACCAGGGCGGAGGAAGAACAGGACAAGGAACTGGGAACCGCGTGGTGTGTTGCCGAACAATTTGCTTCGTTCGCCCTTCGCAATCCCGCTATGTCGAATCTTGACCACCGGTGGCGCACAATGGCCAGCAGGCGCAACACACGTCATTCGGCCGTCGGGTTGCGAGAGGTATACCCTTTTTGAGTCGATCGCGGTTGTCTGGAAAACCATGGGATAAGTCGGAAATATCTTCCAACAGTAAAACACCCAAACGTTTTCCCCTGGTTGCGAGAGGGCCCTCTCCGCAGAACATCGGATATTCGGACAGTGCGAAGCCGCGGGGGTACTGACTTCCTCGACCTTACCTTCGCCAATCTGTTTGCGCTGTCAGACAAGATTTTGAGAACGTTTATCCCGCTGACCTCTCTAAATGGCAGTCCGAACCGCGAAGCACAAAAGATACCACTCCTTCATGGCAACTTCCGTTCGAGGCAGACTAGTCCCTGTGTGTGTATCCACTCTTGGAGGTTGCCGTCCCGAAGCATGCGCAGGTACGATTTGTGGCGGACAGGGCTATGAAATCATACGGGAAGGTTCGTGGGATCGTCTTGCAAAAGCAGACTGCGGTGGCTGTTATATTCAATGCAGCCTTCCTTCTGGCTGGTCTCGAGCCATCTTCCAATACAGCAAATGAATCCCCCCCTGTGCCCCTCTTTCTAGGGAGCCTAGGCCGTTTTCATACTGCTCCGTACGTGCCTCATGCCCATAATGTAATTGGGAACACAGCCGAGTTTGTTTCTCGGTCATTGAAGCAGCCCAAGGTTTCCCCCCCACTGATATGGTTACTTTCCTAGTCACGTGTCACAATTTTCTACCAGCCCTCTGGATACTGTAGGGAGCGCTGACAAGTTCGGAACTGTATTCAAAACCAATTCCATGCCCACATTTGTAGCCATTAGTCCTGTCGTCCAGAGTCTGTGACTATTATTGGACGCCAAACTCAAGCTCCTTTAAGGTTACTTCTAAGGGCTGTGTCTTCGCTGGTTGCAGCATGGGGTCTGCAGTACCTCTCTCGGTAACGTTGGTCCTGGTCAGAACTTCCATCTGCTTCCTACTTGTTCTGCGCTCAGGCTCCGCTGATATGAGTTTTTCTCCAGTGAGTTATGTCGTCACATTAGACCTTGACAACTCTCCTTCACCCACTGTCACTCAATTTATACTATCCTTCTCTTCTAGAAGTTAGAGACAGAGTCACACAGTAGCCGCAGGAGAGCCTCGGTTCGAAAAGAAAACACGTCAATTTTTAAGATTTGAATCAAATAAGGGTTTTGTTTCGGGCACCCCAATCTCAACCTCGATTTATGCTGTAAACGAAGTAGCAAATGCGATTGAGCCGTTATCAAATTCAGGCTTGGGCTTCAGTTTTATTCATTCATTCTCTCCCCAGGCTAAAGCCCTGCTAACTTGCAAGACCATTTTTTGTGAACGGATGACCAAACTGATCAGAGTCGTTTTTCATCGCTGCCTGCGTTACAGGGCAGGGTACAACTGTAGTTGCATTTGGCCTATAGAGTTTTGCTCTCTTATGCGTCAATGCAAACATTCTTGTCTAGGTGTTTTTACTGTTGGAAGATATATTCGATCTTGTTAAGGTGCATGTAACGCTGTGCAGGTGTTTAATATGCTTACTTTTATGCATGGGTGCTTTATTCTTTAGACATTATACAAGCAACAAAAGCACAAAAAGCATCGTAAATTTTTGAAATCGTTTATGAGTCTCAACAACCAGACCGGATATATCTTCCAAGAGTAAAACACCCAAACCTTTTCCCACAACAAGGGAGGGAATCTTTACTCTTTCCTTTGCCAGGAGTTAATAAATGTTCACCACACCAACAGTAATTACAGCACAGTACTGTACAGTACAATGGAGTGCTTGGCATCCTGCTGTGACTCAAAAATTATAGCGCCTTATCTTTCGAGATGGAACCCTTAATCTCGTGATTCGATTACTAGCTGTAACTTTCCCGTAGGTTTCGACAAACTTTTCTACCAACGTCGTCATCGATGGATTCCGCTTGATCATCTCGCCAACGTTCAGCAAGATTAATTTTAATTTAGAAGATTAATTTTAATTTAGAATTAATCTTGCTGAACGTTTAGAATTTCTAAACCGCCATGCGAGTGTCACCCTCTCTCAGACATACGACTAAGCGCAGCGAAATCAAAAGAGAACAGTTTCTCGCTGTCACACATTTTCCGAATTTTTTGTGAACACTACAGTAATAACACAAACTAAAATTAAAAGACAGCAAGGGAAGTAAACCCATGCAAAACGATTTGTAACATATCACTGAATTCGTTATGTTCCGAACTTTTCCAAGCACCAATTGAGAAAACAAAAGAAATGTTTCACTTGACGAGGCAGATCCTTAGCCTTGAACTTCTTTCCGCCAACAGATCACTCAACGATGCTCGTTTTGGTTGAAGCTCGACACCACAAGCTGATAGACTACCATAATGTGGCTTGTCTTCAACCCAGATGATCGATTTTTTGAGTCGCTGTACAGTATTTGCACTGATGGATAATTGCAGCCAGAGTGCGAGTACAAGCTCTGTTACTAGGTCTTCCTAGAGGCGCACTACTAGCCTCGAAAAAATCATTTCATGCAAACCACTAATTGTTTCTCCGTCAACGTGTACAGAAGGTTCCCAATATATCTTCATCGACCGCTGTCGAGGAATATCATATGGGACTTGAATTCTAGGGCATATTCTACAAGAGGTCTAATGACCATAACTGACTATAGTTTTTATCTTGCGGAAAGCGTATGGAACCCTATGACATTCATGTCAATCTGGAAATACAGCATAGGAAGACATTCCGAGGACGTATCGATCGTGATAATCCATAACTTTTCGATATTGAGAACTTGCGTCATGCATAAGCTTGTGACATGCTAATACACACCTACGCTCCCCTTTGAGAACAAAAAAAGGCTACTCGGTGTTCAAAGTGGCTCCCGAGAAATAGCTCCCCCTTAATTTCCCCGTTAGCGAACAACATTTAAGCCAATCCTTAGATACCTACTGTCTGTGAGTCAATAGCATTCCATCATTACCGAGTTGAAGGTCGGATTGTCCAGTACAACGATCATCTCATCATGAATTTCTTCGTCGCTGTCGCCGCTGTCGTGCTTACGATCACTGCCTGTGTGGGTGCTGAAAAACCACTCCCCACCAAGGTATCTCAGAGCACAGCTCCGTTGTTCACAACCTCTGACCCGTTTTGCACTGGCTTTTGTTTCGTTAGCATCGCTGCCCAGCGTATGGCGGAATCTCAATGCGAGAATAGGATCGGATGCGCAGTCGGCGCCTGTACAAGTAGCTCAAGAATTCGTCCCAGGCCAGGATTTGCATGCAACCCAGCACCTGTAGCTCCAATTATCACGGAAGGTCCTATTACTCTTCCTTCCATCCTAGAATTTCCTCCCGATACTGTTGTCGGTGGGAGTATTGCCGCTGAAATTACTGTTGCTGTTGATGAACTATCAAGCTCTACTCGGGAGGATTTCTATCTTCTTTCCGATGCTACGGGATCAATGGCCGACGAGATTGCTCAGGTCCGGGAAGATTTCAGTAGCCTTGTTCAGGCCAGGACAAACGCCTCTGAAAGCGTGGCGTTTGGGGTAGGCTACTACCGTGACGAACGGGATACGCCGCCATTCCGCAACTTGCAGAGTATTACAGAAGACTTTTCCCTTGCTAGTGCGGCAATTGATCGTCTGGAAGCGCGGGGCGGCCTTGATGCCCCAGAGGCAAACCTGTACGCTTTGAGAAAAGTGGCAACTTCTGATGAGATTGGCTGGAGGCCGAGCACACGCCGTATTCTCGTCTACTTTGGGGATGCTCCAGGCCATGAGCCTACATGCCCTGATGGCATGGAATTGACTCGAGAGGATGTAATTGAGGAGCTCAATGAGGAGGGGATCGCTGTCGTGGCCACCAACTTTGGTACTGACACAACAGGTCTAAATGCGGCGACAGTGAGCACGCCAGGAAGTGGAAGGTTTGGATGTGGCACACCAACTGTGAGAACCAGGGCGGGACAAGCAAACGATATTGCAGCAGGAACTCAAGGTGTCGTTGCTCCGGCAGACGATCCCAGGGAACTGGTCGACATTATTGTTGATGCAGTGCAGAGCTTGGATCAGGAGCTCTCCGTGATCACGACTGACTGCGATGGCAGAGTTGCCATTGAGTTTTCTCCAGACTTGCCACTTCTTATTGCTGCAGGTGAGACTAGAACCATTATGGAAAGGGCTACCATTTTGCCTGGTGCTTGTGATACTCCTGAAGGCTTTGTTTGTGAAATTGACCTCCAGATTAGCGGTGTAGGAGTCAGGCAAACGATTCAAACGACAACAATCGCGGGCTGTACTGATGAAGACGGATTCTTCTCGTAGGGAGTCCCATATCAAAGTCAGATACTAGCGACGTTTCCAACACTTAAATCTTTCTAGACAACAAGTAGATTTGTTCCTGCTAGCATCAAGCAAATCACGGAACGTTTCTTCCAGTCACACAGAAACATCTCTTTCTAGCCGTAAAGCTACCTGATTTAACAGACAAGAACCTCTGAAACTGCGCTGCATACCCACCCATGATAATAAAAGATAAACTTTTCCTCTCCCTGCAAAAATATACGGCTCTTAGTGACACTTTCCTGGTACTTTTTGAGTAAAGCTCTTTAGCTCCATAAACAAAATGTCAGCAGCAGAATTTCCTACTGATATACTGTTTCGGTTTGAAAAAAAAATGTAAAACCGCGGTCAGAGGTAAAGTATTGGTGATACTTTTCTACGACAACTGCCGTTTACCAAGAGAATCACCTGCTACATGTACAATTCCCTAATTTCAGGGACACCCGCAATAAAATCGCTCTTCGCGCTCCATACCCGTTATCCACGGCAAAGAGAATTGCGTGAAAAGTGACACGTTTTCATAGAGCCCGTGAATAGATTTTACTGCTAGATCAACGACTATGTATACACTTCGTGTTTACGAGTAAAAACTAGTGAAGTGTTAGCGGTAAGGATCACAGATTTGTCACGGCAGTGGCACATTATTCGACGTGAAACAAAGAGGAGACTTGAGACAAGTTTCTCCCAAACTACATTACCAAGGGCAGTTGCTACATAATCTTCTCGACCTTGAAATCTTGAATTGCGGTGACGTTGGTGACGACCCCCGATCCATCAAACGAGGCAAAGGCGACATCGCTAGGGTTGGCAGAAATAACCTGAATTTCGGACCCATCTATGAGCTCCACGTTTGCCACTCTGATAAAGGAGAATATAGTCTGCGGGATGAAACTAGTGCCAGAGATGGTGGTCGATCCAGAGATGCGGATCCTAGAAACAGGCTGCCTGCCAAGAATGAGCCTTGCAAAAAAGGTGAGCCTTCTATACAGGAACAAGGTACGACTGGTGGCGACGAGATTGGCGACAGTAACAGTCTGGTTGAGATTTGCGCCGACCAGCTCCAGGAACGGGATATTAAGCCCCCCTTGATAATTGCGTCTCAAGGCCCTGAATTGAGCGATGGTTTGGCGCGCAATTCTGGATACAAAGGGGGTGTCATTGTCGTCGAGGTCGGTGGCGAGAATACCGTCGACGATGATTGAAAACTGGATGGTGACGGTGACGCCGACGGTGACGGTTGCGCCGACTGTGGTTGAGCGAACAAAGCCTGGAATGCTCCTTCGTATGACGAAGGAGGGGCTGGGAGACGGGGGTGGATTTCGGGTGGATAGGGAGGCTTGTTTTGCGGAGTAGGCGGGATGGGGGTCGTGCGGTGGGTTGCCATGGGTGGGGGGTTGGGGAATGGTGTTTTCGAGGGGAGTTGTCCAGTATGCGGTGGAAGGGTGTCCGTGGGTGAGGGTTGCGATGTTGAGGGCGGCGAGAAAGGCGATGAGGAGGGAAATGGTGGTCATGATGGGGGTGGGAATATATGGGTTGGGTATCTTTTGCTCTCGGGAGGATGAGAATCCTGTGACGGTAGAGTGTACAGTGGCAGGGGAGGGGAGAGATGATAGGACCTGAGGGGGAGGCGGGATAAAGGAATATTAATAGGCAGGAGGTTTCGTAACGGGAGCAGCTAACAGGTTGTGAAATTAGGGTCGAATTGGGGTCTATTCATAATCAGTACAAAAGCAATGGAATGCAGGAAAATGGGGAGAAATGGACTTGTAGCATCAGGATGAGTCATTCGCGGGAGAAATGAGTTGAAGGTAAACCTTTTTTTATTTTTGTAGAGGGGGGCGGTGGGCTTGTTTGATGACCAGCCCTGACCTGACAGGAATAAATGGATGTTTGATATGGTGTTATGAGTGATAGAAAACCTACTTTTTTGTTCTCGGGCCATTGCTCCTTGGCTACGTTTGTTCATATTATTGACTTGATTGAGAATCGTTTTCATAATCCGCCAGTTGAGCCCTGTCTTCCCATGGTCTCGAAGGTTTCCATAATGAGCGGAGGGGTGGGGGGGCTGGTGAGTATTTTATTGTAGTGATCAGGGATGTGGAGCGGCTAGGATTGCATATTCAACACAGATGAGATTTTTCGGCGAGAAAAATGGTTGCCTTGTGCTGTTTGAATAAGAACAAAACCGTGCATTGTACTCTACAGTAATGCACAGATCCATTTAGGTTACACTATGATGGTGTTGTTGTTGTTGTAAGGCAGCTTTTGTAGAGTTGAGGATAGAATTTATACGCTAGTCAGAATGGATGGATACTCTAGTGCTGCACTGGACAGTACACTGTATTGTACTGTACACTGTACTGCAGTAGAGTTACTCTGTTCTCCATAATGAATTGCTGAGGGTAAATCTCCAGTTTTTCGTACCATTGACAGCAGTACAGTACTGTAGTGCACGATTTTTTTGTCTTCTTGTCTAGTAGGCGGTATGTGTGTGGCTCTGGCGGGTGGTAACCGCCGGCCGTATTTATACGCAAATGCCATCATGTATTGAAAACGCAAGCGAATCACAAAATGAAATCGAATTTGATCACTGCTCCTCAATACTTATTTTCATCCTTCCACTTGAAATAAAACCAAACAGAGTGTTTGTCTGCAACCAATAAATAGTTGCTTTGACAAGCTTAATCCTGCCTTTGGTGGCAAACAATGTTAAAAAAAAAAGTTCCCAGCTGATGTAAGCGGCATAAAGTTTCTCTGTTGCTCCCAAATGTTTGACCGGCAGAGCACATTGTCATCAGATAAAGGTATCCTCAAACACCACGACCAATCGTGTATTATAATACCCAATGCTATAATTACAGTAAGTACTGCCCGTATTATTTAATTAGAGTATTGCACCTGCGGCGAGTTTCCGTCCAATTCGTACCTCAACGATCCTCTCCAATCAGTGACCAATTACAGTACAGATGTACTGCACTCCTGGCATCATACAATAATGTCAAGCGATGCGTCTTGTCTTGACCTTGAGATTGCGCTCCAGTGCTCCCAAACTCGTAGAATACAGTACTGAGTCATTAGAATCGACGTGCAATATACACCGCGTCAAATTCCCTGCGTTTGCCAAGTTGCACTTGAGCATCTCCACCCTTTTCCTTCCATCAACTTTGCAAATCCCAGCCGCAAAAATCCTCCTGCCACCAACTCTTTACAACCATGCTGCTCTTTTGGCCCCTCAACTTTCCTATCCACCTCAACACAACGAATACTCACAATTGTCCACTACACCATCACATGAAAACAAAACGATACTCTGCATCCCAGTCTATGTCTCCCACCAAATCTCTTCATCACTATTGCTCCTCACAGGAAACCTGTTCCAGTCACGCGCCCATGCGTACCCCCCCCCCATCCATACCTTGACCTTGAACCAGCACCCCCTCCCCATTCATTCATGCCCTTGCCACTTGATTCGCCTGCACAACATCACAACTACCCATCCCTCCACAGTCCGCCACCCTCCCACGTTTCTTCCTGCTCATTCGCGCCTCACGTAATATCCGATTCAAATTTTAATACCCGACTACTAATCTCACTAACCGTACTCCCCAATCCATCCAACCGTCTCCAACGTCTACGCTTACAGTACAGACTACGCTCCCAATAATTTCCCCTTCTGTTTGCACACTTGCCCATTCACTAGTCCTAGTCCACCCCATGTCCCGTTGACAAGCATCCAACCCAACCTTGTTCCCCATCGAAACACCAATAAACACCCGCACCCTCTCGCCCATTCGTTCTCACATACCGCCCATGAACACCGCTTGTCCGATTGAAACTGCTACTGATTTCAAACTGCATTTCACGCATGGTACCCTGCCATGCCATCACAGCATGTTCAATCCCTGATGCTCGCGTTCTGGCCAACCAGAACCTGTCCCCGGTGTTCAAACAGTAGAAACCACCTTGCATTTGAGCATGATCACAAGTCTGACCGTGAACCGTTGTGAAACCAGACAACATAATTGGTGCTACACACTCTGCACTGAAACATTTTCAACGGACCGCAATCCACATCTCGCCTTGGAAATCAACGTTTTCCTTTTCATCATTCTCCGCTGTACCCAAACGTTTTGACAGTGGCTCCCTGCAGGTCTCCCCACCTGTGAGAAGAGCATCTGCATATCATGGAGACTGATTTTGGATTTTCCGCTACAATATTCGGTATTTTGAATACTTTTCCATGCCTTGGTCAGGTATCGCCTCAAAAATGAGAAATTGTGCTCTAGTTCGAATGCGGGTATTGACAAGGATACAATTCCATAGACTTCCAATGTATCGACATCGACTTTCACTCATCACACAACCCGTTTAGTCTACCATGTCTCCGATGGTCACAAAAAGCCGGTTACATCCTCTTCCCTCCTCTTCCCCATCGGTATGAAAAAAATTGTTCCAAGTCATCTTTGACTACCTCTTGTTCGGTCACCATCCTCCAAAAAACGTCTCAAGTCATTGTTCCTTACGATTGGACCAAGCGTTTCACGCTTCGCTTTCCCCTGTGGCAAATGACAAGGTTTCTAAATTTTGCAGGAAAAAGAATAGAAACATGTTTCGAAAACGTCCGACTATTTTCAATGTTTTAGACATCAGAGGCCTCCTATGCCAAGGCGAAGAGGTTCAACCCACTGTCGAGCCTCATCACAGCCCACGCGGTCAAGAAGCGCAAATACCAAGAGTTTCTTGCTCGGTTGCCGGGAGAAACCAGGCTACTTTCTATCCCCATCCCAACGCTCGGAAGCTGGCATCCATCCGACGGCGTTCACCGTCGACAAGCAACTTGTGCCAACGGTCGCCAGTCGTGCGATGGGATGCGTTTCGAAAGTGCAACGCATTCTTGTACAGCGACATTCCGCATTGGCAGTAACTTTGGATGCGGCTTGTTTGCTTGCTGGCCTCCCTCTTCTTGCTGGTAGAGTGAAGCGCTATCAGCGCCTGCCGCGACATTTCACGGGCAGTACATGCTCACCACGTCCAGTAAGGCCGTGGGGCCTCCTCATACTGCGTTTGAATAAAAGGTCACCTCTTCGCCATCATACGAGTTGATGGGGTATCAGCCAGCTTACTGTATCTGTTACTGGAAGGCGTACAGACACATGCCCCAGGCCTCGCACGGTGGGTACACTCTTGTTACGATGCTCCTACAGAGCTTGCTTTCGGACCCTACTATGTCCGTAGTTCAGCAGGCACTCAGCAAGGTGATCCCCTCCGTCCCTTGCTCTTTGCCCTGGCCCTCCATCCTCTCTTGCTATCGTTACAGGAGAAGTTCTCACCTGCCCTGAACGCTTGGTACGCAGATGACGGTAACATTGCTCTTCCTCGGTCCCAAGCCGCCGCTGCCATCCGTTTTATCCAGCTTGAAGGAGGTCCACTAGGGTTCCAGCTCAACCTTGCCAAGACCCAAGTTTACGGCTTCTCCCCTTCCCACTCCCCTTTGGCACTTCCTTGCCCCTTTTCAAACCCCCCTGGTTTCATCGTGCTGGGATCCCCGATTTGGTCGGACCCTTTTGTTTCCCAATTTTTCGCAGGCCGCCAAAACGCATTTTACCGCATCTTCCGATCCCTTCGAGACTTGGATGATGCTCAATAGGCTTTCCACTTACACCGCTTCTGTGCGAACGCCTCTGTAATACAGAAAATGGTCCTCCCCTCATGTAATACAGGAAATGGTCCTCCCTCCATGTAATACAGGAAATGGTCCTCCCTCCATGTAATACAGGAAATGGTCCTCCCTCCATGTAATACAGGAAATGGTCCTCCCTTCATGTAATACAGGAAATGGTCCTCCCTTCGTGTAATCCAGCAACCTACAACGATCCCGCCCCTAACTTCTCCCACCGTCATTTCCAAATTTACTTCCATTTTATCTAGATATGTTTATACTGTATTTAGCCCTCTGAATCGACCCCGAATCAAGTTCCTTTTCCCTTTTAGGTTACTTCCTCCTCGAAATTCACCTTTTTGAGAAAAAGGGCGCAAATTCACTACTGCAAAATCCCTTGCAGATTTATTTTACCTATTCCTAATCTATAGAACCTGCCCCGGGAGCCTATTTAAACCCCTTTATTCCAAGTTCCAAATGTCCCCGATCATTTTACTCATCATCCCTCCCCCCCAAAACACCCTACATTGCCTCCCATTCCCCAAAGTGTATCAGAATGAACAACCTTCGCCCCTCCGCCGCCATCACCAAAAGCCGCCCCTCTCGCCCAATCAACGGCCTAGCTCTAATGAATAATGGGCCAACAGACTACGACGACTACTTCAGGAGGATGGACCGTGAGCGTGTTCGGGAGTGGGTTCGACGGCACTTCTTGGAGGAGGCGGAGGAGGAGGAGTCAGAGGGGACTGAGTCGGACGTGGAGGGATCCGAGGATGAGGAAGACTTTGTAGCTCCGTGGGAACCGATGGTGTATAATCGTGGGGAAGTTGCTGTGGGGGATGGAGGGGATAGTGAGGGCGTGATCGTCATCTCGGATTCTTCGGATGGGGTTGGCGCGGAGGCTGAGGGTCGCGAGGAAGGGTTGGAGGATCTTGATATGTCTGATGAAGCCATTTATCATTCTGAGCCGTTCGAGGGAATTTGTAGGGATTGCATTGAGAGTATGGATATTTTGGAGGAGTTATTTGGTTCTGATCTTGAGGATAGCGATTGTGAGGAGTAGATACAGATATTTTCCTTGATAATATCTTCCCTCTGGCCAATCACATCCACAAGATGCCCTTTTATGCGTTTTATGGTATTTAGTATGTTTGATTGAGACTTTAGGATTAGCCGAAAAGTCTATATAAGCTGAGTAAAGTGCTTCCTCCTTGAGAGGTCAAGCAAGTTGGCAGACAGCTTCAAGCTCAGTCCCAAATAGTTAGGAAGTTGAGAGTCAACTTCAGACCCAAGAAGCATTTATTTTACCCTAGTCACTAAGCATAGGTGGTAGACCCTGCCCCTTCCATACTTGCTTGTAGCCCATTCAACTGTCTTCCCTATACACTCCTTTTCGTTCGTTAAACTATACCACGGTAGCACTTTTGTCGCTTGCAACACCTCCTTCTTGGGGTGTTTGGTTCTGAATATCTCTTCTCCCGACGATTTACCCCTATCAGCCTCCAAGGTCATGAACTTGCTACGTACGCTTCCCTCCACTCAATCTGCTGTACTCGCCGCTAGCTTCGATCAGAAACAGAAGGAAGCGTTCCAACAATTGCAGCTGCCCTGCCCGGATCGAGCCTGGCTCCAAGCCTCTCTCCCCTTCTCAATGGGCGGTCTAGGTCTCCTGCAAACTTCAGACATTACCGTGGACACACAAGTACCGGCAGTGACCACGCTGGTAGCATTGCCAATTACAGTGGGCGCGCCGTCCCGCCTCGTCTGCGTACCCAATCTTCTCAGCAAGCCCCTGCCGTCTCGTCCTCGACCAGCAGCCAGACCTCTACGTCCCCCACCGGGTCGCAAACTCTTTCCTCTACTGCCCCTTGCTGGCCGTGGGCCCAATCACATAACTCACCGAATAAACGACACGAAGCGCCATTTATTGCTACTATTGCTGCGTATCTCTCTGATTGGCAAGCTTGATTTGAATGGCAAGCAGGCGGTATTTGAATGAACGAGGAATAACCTTGAGACCCTAGCGTTTCTCTCGCGTTTTAGCCTTGGCCGCCTCAAACTTGCGCACTTCTTCCCGCTTCTGCACTTGAACCGCTTCTTTCGCCGCTCTCTTTGCCTCCAATCTGCGTCGTTTCTCCTGCTCCTTTTCCTACCGCTCCAGCCTTAGCTTTTTAATATACATACCACCTCCGGTCGGGAAAGATCAAGACCGAAGGATGTATCGACAAATCCAGAGCGCACAACGGGCTCACGTAAATCGTCGCGTTTCATTTCCAATACTGTGGCCGCGCGATCCTTTTCTAGATCCTCAGCCGAGGACAAGCAGCTGTCGCGGGAAGAATGGAGAATTGCTCCACCAACAGCAACCGCCATATTCAACGACCACAGACCAGTCAATCGGAACCCTTTCCGTATGTTGCTCTCACATACAGCGCTCTGGTATCCCTATTTGATGGACTTTACCACATGACCTCCATGCAGATTCTCCATAGAACTCAACTACCGATTCTCCTCTACAGCCAACTTCATTACGACGGGGTTGCAGTAATGTTTAAGAGGACCAAAAACCGCAACATCCAAAGGCTGAAGGCGGTCACTCGTGTGTGCAGGCAACGCCACAGCGACAATCTTGGCGTCGAGAAGCTTCTCGATAGCTGAAGATCTCATGTGGGATCAGCACGCATCAAAAAATAAGACTAACCAGTCTTCGTGCGGATGCTGTTCTCTCACCACATCAATAAAAGCCATAACCCATTCTTGAAATACACGGATGTCCACACTGCCCATTTCAAGGCGCCAAAAGGCCTGTCATCTTTACGGCATCAGCTTGGTGTCCTTTTCACCGTTTAGTTTAGGTTCGTTCACGCCCCTGAAAACTGGCGCGAAAAGGAAGGACAGTCCTACTGCGTTGATACACAAGAGGAAACTGATGCGGTTCTGATACTTGAACGCGACTTTGGGCCAACAGACACAAGTCCCTACAGCAGTGAAACCACGTTTACCATGATTACCACACAAATCTCGACCCGGGGTAAACCCAGTCTCATCCAAGTTGAACACTTGAGTCGGCTTGCGAATGTTATATTTCTGGTAAATTATTGTCACTTTTGCGAAAAACATAACCACAATATCACCATTGAACGCAGTCAAGCGATGGTGGTCTATCGGACGGGCAGTTAAGTTGCTCAATCTTTCCGTATGTCTTGCCAGAAACTGTGAGAGCCAATACCGCGAAAACAAAGCCCGCTCCAGTCTTGCTCGCGCGCTCTCGCTCCCAGATATAAGCTCCACCTTGAATCGCATGGCCTGCTCTCGAACGGCACTGTGCTCCAAGAAGGCCACTTCTCCTAACTTCCTCTGCAGTCGTCGGACAAGGTCAAGCTCTTCGCTCGTCGTTAAACAGTGCTCTGATTGTTATCATGATACCTCACGTAAAAGCCTTTTTCTGCATGAGCTATGATGGGCGCCGGTCGATGCAGCAATCGTGCTACCGCTGCTCGTGATGAAAAGGTCTTCCGTGGGTCCTTCATAGATTCAGCCACAGCGCTGAGAGACACCCCACTTTTGAGCTCACTAAGAGCATCGGTGAGGTCCGCCTTGGCATGCAGAGCCTGCATCCTTGTCGGATACAGGACGCGAATCATTTGGGATAGGATCGTGGACGTTGCGAAGAGAATATAAAGTTAGACTTGAGATAATAAAGCCCAGCAGCACGGTTCATACGCAGGCATACAAGCCGTGTCCCGAAAAAACCCGTGCTCTGAACGGAGTGATGAGGAATCCTTCCAACGAGCCAGGGGGGGAACAGAGCAAGGCAAAGGCGGAATAAAGTGCAGGAGGGGTGGGAGAAAGGACTCGGAGAGTAGCGAGGCGAGGGCGGGAGAGCGGTGAGGGAAGCGGAAGTGTGGCGGGAGGTGGGGGAGGCGTAAGGGAAGTGGTTCACAATGTAGACCAGTGAGGGAGGTGGACAAGATTGGGCTTTTCGTATGCAAATATCCAAATTTTGGCAAAGGGGGTTTCGGAAAAATAATATGGCGGTAAAACAGTTTAGGATCTAGAAAGCAGCCGATTGGTGAAAATGACTCGATTTCGAAACTTCCGTCGCCCAGCCCCAGAATGCAGACTCCGTAGAGAGGGGGCTATCAAGCGTATAGCGCGAGCGCACGGCTATTGGCGGAGCCGAGGCACCTCAAAGTCGCCGGAACTTCCCCCAAACCCCCTTGTTTGGAGAGAAAATGTCAAGAACTTTCCCAAAAAATAGGTTTTTTAGTCGAAATTAAAAGTGATCATCTCGCAAATCGATGGAGCAGTGTTATACTTCACAAATCGTAATAAATTTCCGCCTGCCAAAAAAAAATCGTGATTATTTTAGGAAGAATTCTCCAAGGAAAATAAAGTAAAATTAGTATGAACTCCAAACCTTCGAGAGGATAATCAAGGAAATTGAGAGTTTACGCTTCCCAAAATTCAGAAAATGAGGATTTAACTATGGGTTATGAAAAAAAGAAATATCCTGAAAACTTGAAATTGCCCACAATGTCAGTACAGTGGTTTACGAAAAAACCCTGCGACAGTAGAGAAATTACACCATACGGAATCCTTAGATTTTTTACATAAAAGAGCTACGAAAATTGTTGGTAAACGAATTGATTTCGTCACAAAACAGAATTTACGCATAGCGAGTTTCGCATGTTTTAATGTACTCGTACCCTCGTACTCGCATCATCTCTGTCCTAAACCCGCTCTCCTCGTTTGGGCAGCCACAGTTAATAACCTTTGCACTCTCTACTACGATCCCTCTGGTAACATCACCTACACCATGTCTCAGGGAGACTATTCCATCGGAAAGCGCAAGCGGCAACGCGACGGCTGGTTTTTGACAGCAGAACGAGTGATAATTTTAGATAGTGCCCATGTTTTTGGTTTGATTGCAATGAAACACGCCAACGAATGCGAAAAAGACATAACCAATTTGCAAATCAGATCAAGGCGCATCTCAGGTTCATCGTTTAATTTGGATGCGCTCTGAAAGCGCATTTAAAAGCGGAAGCGCTTCATACACTCGAAGACGAGTGTATGAAGAGATACAGATTCAGAAATCACGATATTGGACGACTAGCTAGGTTTGTGTGCTTGCAGACTGGAGTAACAAAGCAAAACAAGTATATTTGCGACAGTGTAACAGCTTGTTGCACCATTTTGCGACGCCTAGCGAGTACAGCACGACGGTTTGAGCTGGAAAAAGAGTTTAACATGTTTTCATCAAAGATGAATGAGACATTCTGGGAAGGACTGGAGTTTTTCATTAAAGAAAGATAGAATTTACTGCAGTTCAGGCCTGAGTTAATGGAGAGACGTAGAGTGATTTATGCAGAGGCTTTAAAAAGAAAAGGTTTCTCTCTTGAGAATTGTATTGGATTTATTAATTGCACGAAAATTCGAATGTATAGACCGGGAGGACATGGCAGATTGCAGAGGAGTTGTTATTAAGATCAAGAGCGAATGCATTGCCTCATCTATCAAACAATTTTAACCCTGCGTGGGCTGATTTTCTGCCTTTATGGTGTACAGGAGGGTTGCCGCCATGATTTCACTTTGTGGAGAGCAAGTGGGATAGAAGAACAGCTCGAGTCTGGTCTCATGATAAATGGAGAGCAATATTACATCTATGTAGGCAGCGCATATATTCGGAGGTCTCTCGTGATAAGAACATTCGAGAGGGTTGTTGCTACGGTAAGGCAGCTGCACTTCAATACAGCAATGAGTACTGTTCGTGTCACCGTAGAGTGGGGTATAAGGAGTTGAAACAATCCTGGGTACGTAACGATTTCTCTCGTGCTTTCAAAGTACGACAAGCCCCAATTTGTTTGATGTACAAGGCATCGGCACTTCTACTGAACTTTAAGACTTGTATTGAAAAGGCAGGACAGACAGACTTGCACTTTGAATGCACTGCACCATCTTTGGAGGAGTACCTACAAACTAAGTAAATTCGGTAGTTATTCACTAGTTTTATTTATTCGAAATGCATAAAAGTCATATAAAATCACCTAGCTTTTCAACAAAGTCCGAGCGCAGCAAATAATATCTATTCTCATCCTCCGCGAAGAAAGATTAATTGAGGTTACTGAGCATCTTGTCCATCAGTTCTAAAACCTTGCTTCTCTCATTGCTACCCTCCCGGCGTTCCTCCTCCAATTACGGCCTAGCTTCATCGAAAGCAATTCGGCGCAATGATGCATCTTGTGTGCGCATGAACCTGTTTTCATCTCTTTTAGCACACTACATCTCAAAATCAAGACTATCCTCCATTTTTCTTAAATACCTCTCCTCCAATTCCCTTCGACGATTTGCCTGTTCAATTATGGCGTCGTTAATCTGCTTCAATCCCACGGCTTCCTCTATTTTCTTAGTACGGTTTCTACTCCTACACTCTTACGTATTTATGTCGTCACAATCATCTTCCCCATATTCGCTTGCTTTCCGTTTCTGAAGACGACGGCATCCTGCCTTTTTGCCTCCCCAGCCGCTACCAAATTACTCTCTGCCTCCGTCTCTTCATCTTTATTCTTCTTTTTGGCCTCGTTGTACTCATCCATTTCGAAGATTATGTCGTCCAACAACTGGTCCTTCTCGAATAAGTTCTCTGAGATGCCCGATGCTGCTGCATTTAGCCTCAACGCTCTTCTCCGCTGCTCAAAAAGAGTGTTGAAGCGATCTCGCAAGGACTTACCTCTCGGCTTCGTTTGGCGGGCGAACAGTACCGAAGGTACTTCTGCAATAAAAACCTCCTTTATCTTGTCGAACACCTTCATTTCTTGACCATATTCAGCCTTATGTGCATAGATTGCTCCCACGGCCTTGGCAACGAGGGTTTCATAGGGTAAGTAGCTAAATCTCTTTAGTTTCAGCGTCTTCTTGCTGCCCTTGACCTCAGACTCCTCATCGTCACCATAATCAACTACTTGGACCCCTTCAGCTGCGGACGGGGCTGCGGACGAGGCGGTGGACGGAAACGCGGAGGGCTCAGAGTACGGAGAAGCGAAAGGTGGAGTAACGGGCGGAGTAAGAGACGGAGCAGCAGGAATCACTGTATGGTTTCTAGATGACAGGATTGTCGGTAATGCGTTGGGCGTAACAATAAATTGAAGGCACGGAGCATCTTGGTGTGAAGTAAATTAGGTAACAGATTGATCAACGGACGCTGCTTCGGATGTCGGGAGAGGTAGAGAAACAGGCGCACCGGGTGGTGTCCCTGTCGGACGTACTGTGCTGGTTATCAGTGAACTTGAGTTAGCTGGGAGGTTCAGTCGGAAGGGGGGGGGTTGTGGGTAAGGGCATGATATAGGAGTTATATACTTTGTGAAGTGACAATTTAGCACGAAAGGTTTAAAAAATGGCCAACGTATCGTGAGGGCCTCATAAAAAATTATCAATGTATCTATTTTTTGTTTTTTGTACACATCCTCACAGCTGTTCAACGTGCACTAGAATCCTACGAAAAAACAACGGAACTGCTTTTACGTAAAATATCTAATGTAATGGGCGTATTAGAGCGCGGAGGGCACTTAACGTCGTACATACAACGTTGAGTCTGCACTGTGCAGCTCCGCAACAGCCGAAATGACGACTGGAAGAATCAGAGACTTCAACAAAAGGACCTGCCATCTAAGGACATGGAAATGGCATAAAACGATGGTTTTCCTAGTCAACTAACGTTAAAGAGTCCAGATCTCTGCCTTTAAATCATCACAAGCACTATTTCATGATGGTTATAGGGCTTTTCAGGCCAGAAAGGATCTATCAAATCTACTAAGACGAAGTAACCGAATCAGGACAGCTTATTTCGCGTTCAATTTTAATATTTTCAGCATCGAAGATTCCTTCCGCTTGTTTAGGTTTGAGAAAACACATACACCACTTGTCGAAAGAATAATTGGTTGGCCTTCAAAGAAAACAGCAAATAGTAGGGAACGCTACTCTGCAACGGGCATACTTGTCATTTGTGTTATTTCACGAAGACTGGAAGTTCCTACTCGATCGTGTGATGTCGAATTTTTGTTTGGAAAACACTCATATAAACCTGCAGAAATCTTTTGGGAGGGACTAGAATGCCTTTTATCAACGTCTTAAAGTCTCTTAACTGTAGGTCTAAGCACTGGGTTCATGCAGGAGCGTGCTTCATTATATCCATAAGCCGTACACAGCAAGACTAATGGACTTAGAAACTGTGTTGGGTTTATTGATGGTACCTTCATCGGCATAGTTCGCCCAGCTGGTAGTTATATGATGCAGTTGGTGGCCTACACCATAAACGAAAGCACTCAATGAAGTTTCAGACAGTAACGGCTCCAGATGGTCTAATTATCCATGTATATGGAAAAATAGAAGGTAGTCGGCATAACTGGACGCTTTATACAAGGAGCAACTTTGAAGATCTACTATGTTCAGATTTAATGGTTGAAGGCGCACAGTATTGTTTGTATGGAGATTCCGGATACAATCGAAGGTGGCTTCTTCAAAAAACGTTCGAAGCAAGTAATTTGCAGGTCTTTTATAACATATTCAACAGGGGTATGTCAAGTGGACGTGTCACAGTTGAATGGGTTTTCAAAGAAATCAAAGCCTACTTCACAACTGTAGACTTCAAAGGAAAAATCAAGGTACAGGAGTCACTAGTTGTTTGCCTATACCTTTCCGCTATGCTCTTTTACAATATTCGCGTCTGTTTAAATCCACCATAGAGTTCTATTTACTTCCAGCTCACCTCCGGGTATTGAGAAATAATTGGGGTTGCAGAATCCTACCATCAATAAAAATAACAACAACCATTTTAATTTTATTACGAGCGCGGACCTGAGCAGCGAAGTCAAAGTCCGGGTGGCGTAGCCCGCGCGCAGCGCGAGCGGATTTTCGTAAAAGCCAGCTAGGTTTTGTAGCAAATACTGCAACTTCGCAGAAGTTACCGATGCTTGACACTTCCCAAATCAATCCTTTCTTCACTTCTTAGAGAATGCCTCAATCATTCGCTTGAACTTCCCAAGCTCGAGTCTTTGAGAGGCTTCCAACTCCCTACGTCTCTCCACCCTATACGTTTCCCTCGCAGATGATTCAAAATCCAGGCGTTAACGTTCGAAATTTAGGCGATCGCGGTCAACCACGGCGCGGGCTAGATCAGCATCCTTCAGATGCAATGAAAACCACTCCATCTCTCCAAACGCCAATACCCCTGCGTTCGTCTTCTACGCTTTGCGAGGACGGCCGGAGGGATCAATTGAATCCGACGCAGGACTGGCTTCGTCAGAATCATCATTACCAGGGCGTTGGGCCGCCGTTGCCATCATCTCTCCCCGAACGCGCTCCTTCTCAGCATCAATTTCCTGGGCTGCCTTCTTTATTTGCAATTTCTTTAAGCTTGAATAATCTCGTGCCTCTTTAATAGACATTAAAAGCTCATCCATTTCACCCACCTCCCCAGCTACCCCGGACTGTATCTGATCTCTCCTGTCAGACTTATCGAAACCGCTTTGAAACCGCTTTGTAGTCTCTTATAGCGACCCTAAGCGCATGTGGAAAACACAGGCTGTTTGATCTTCAGGTTTGAGTTTATGCGGTCAGCAAAAGCTTCGAATTATTTCGGAACATTCCCATAAGGCGCGATATGGGCCTTCGCTGCCGAGAATTCTCTTATGATCATAAGATACTCTTCGACTGTAAAGCGGGAGTGTCTACCTTTCCTTTCCCCCGCTAGAACCGGGCGACTTGTTCCCACTGGCCTCTTCCGGATTTCATCCATCCATATTACTCGCCAACCCAGCCTCAGGATGAACTGCTGATGTTCCCGTGTGATTTGGGACAGAGATCATGCCTATTGGCTCAGGCGTGGCTCGCAAGGGAGGACTGCGCGCCGGCCCAGCAAGGTGGTTGATGAAAATAGTCGATTTTTGTGGGGGGGGGGGGGGTGGGTGGAGGTGAGGGTGGGGTGAGAGCGGGTGTGAGGGTGGGGTGAGAGCTGGTGTGATGGTGGGGGTGAGGGTAGGGTTGAGGGTGCGCCTCCCACCAAAGCAATATCGCATGACTCCTGACTAATTAGTGCGAATTCAGCTCCATATGTCATGAGAAGATCTCAGATTTTTGCAAATAATTACAGTCTGCAATTTTTTTTGTCACAACTTAGCCACATTTAGTACTGAAAAGTGGTAGCTTAATCTGCCTAATATAAAATCAATCGTTGTAGAAAGTACGCACGATCGACAATCTACCGTACTCTAGATTACCGACCAGCCGCGTTTGAGGTTACTGCCAACGCCGAGTGTCGCTGCAGCAGACTTGTAGTGTACACGTTCTGGGACTGGGGTAACACTATTTACCAAAAGTAACAACAATTACAACTGGGAAAAGAAACTGCAGTAGCCGCTTACAGTTAATTACGGTAACCTGGGTTCACTGCATTCGATACTTTACTCACTACGACTTTATTTTGAGTTACTACCCCAGAGCCGCTCACTCTCGCTACTGAGAGGCTCACCTTACATAAAATTTTTGGGGGAGGAATCCATTCGCTGGAGCGAAGTCTAGAAGCTACGAGAACCCACCGGAGTAAGTATAGTACGTTAACGTACTTACACAGTGGTGCAAGTAAAGTACCCAACTCTACTTACAGGACCACCGTGCGCCACCCGCTACAACTAACCCCCTCTTAAATGAGAATTCTCCCTCGAATGTCAGTCATTAATATAATAGCAGTATGGGAGAAGCTGTTCGGTGTAAATTCAATAACTACACGACTACAGGATCATTACAAGCTAAAATATTGAGAGGCTGAACCACTTCGGCATAAGATTCTGTAGACGTAGATGACCTTAACGGGCAACCGTGTATCCAAGCAAAAAAGTTTAGAATATTTCTCCAAATCGTTGGCTAAAACCTCACGATACATTCAATAATTCGAAGTTGTTCCATAAATTACGTATTCGATAAACATGCTCCTTTAACTTGGTAGTTTAGCTTGGTAATCGTACAAACAAAATTGGATTAAATTAAAGGCAATAACGTTGCGGTTGACATTAGAGGGATCCTGAAAAGGTCCGGTACGAAGTCAGTATCAAGCCATTCGTCAATTAGGAAACCAGCAACGTATATGTCCACATAGTCAGGAATCTCTTGGACCTCTATACGAGCTTTGAGACCCGAGGAGACGACAATTGTATCTGCTTACTTCTGTACTGTCTTTGATATTCCGTGAATTTATCCAACGATACTCACTGGAATTTGTTCCTTCGAAGTTTACAAGGAGCTGAAGATCACTTTCTCGTATGCGATGATCAAGGATGAGATCATTGAGTCTTGAAGGAAGTGTTTCTGGTACGGATGATGATTTTGATCGAAGAAAGGGATCATTTTAGAAAGGGTCTAGAAGGGATATATGGAAAGTAGGATGAGGAAATTTGCACTTAGGGTGTACTCTCTTATAGATCCGTTTTTTCAAGGACATCAAAGTGACCAATAAACTTCGGTAGTAATTTTTGAGAAATTCTACTTAATGTAGTCCAATTTTTCGTAGATAATATAACTTGATCTCTAATGTTAAAGGCGTGATATCTTCTGTTTTTGTTGAACATTACAGCTTTGTTGATGTTTGATTCTTCAATATCCTTTTTTGCTAGATTTAAAGATTTCTACATTCCTTTTAGGAAGTCATTAACATCTTTTTGTGTTATATTTGTATTCATCTCCACAGATTCATTGTAAGATAAATCAGAAATTGAACATGGATACTGTCCATATTCTAGGAAGAAATGTGTGCATTTAGCTGATTCAGTTTCATAATTATTGTACGCGAATTATTATCCTGGTAGATGGGTTGACCAATCTACTGGATTCAAGCTGACAAAATGTCTTAACATTTCTTCCGGAATTCTGAATGGTCTCTAATACTGATCATCTGCTTCAGGATGAAAAGAAGCATAAATATTGAGTATAATATTTAATAATTCCGTTAACTGTTTACAGAAATTACTATCTGAAACTATTTTTATTAGTAATCCATAATGCTTATATGCTTTTTCATTGAATACTCTTGCAGTATCCTTTGAAGTATGATCCAATTCTAGTGAAATAAACCAAGTATGCTTGGATAAATTATCTGCTGCAAACATTACAGAAGTTTTCTTTTCCTTTGCTTCAGGGAAATTAAATACAAAACCAATTGATATATGCTCAAATTTGAGCGTCGGAGGTAGAAATGGATGTATCAATACCAACTTATTTTGGTTTAAGCTTTTGACCTCTGCCATTGTTTTCAACTTTTAGTATACGCATCAATTTAACTTTTCGCCAGAAGTAGTGTCTCTGTATTAAGGATATCTTCATCTTTATTCCTCTGTGCGTACTATATATTGAATTGTGTTTATCATGGAGAATCATGGGCCTGATCTCTCCTTTTGGTATACATAGTTTATTTTGAAGATACAACCTCTTTCCTTTTCGGCTGTACGGATCCTCTGGATTCATAAAATTAAAGACTTATCACCTAATTTATCAACTGCTATATTCATTAACTTTGAAGAAATACTTGAAGATGTATTTTGAACTTCTTTCTGTTTTCTTGACTACGAATCAGAAATAAGGTTGTCTTTTCCCTTCACGTATCGAATATAACCCATCTGGCTTGTTTACGAGAGGAGGTTTTCTGAGTATCCAAATATTTTAACGGATGGTGATCAGATATAATCGTAAAATTTGAACCATGAAGGTATGGTCTCAATTCATTTAATGCACGAATGAATGCAAGTGGTTCTCTTTCGTGGGTACTGAAATTCTGCTTTGTCTAGTTTAATTCAAGAGAGGTAAAAAAAACTGAGCGAGCACCTGCGTGATTTATTTGCGGGAGAACTGCCCCAGTGCCCGCTTGAGAAGCATCAGTTGCCAGTTCATATGGTAGATTTGGATCTGCATGTCGCAAAAAAGGTGTTTCAGTAAAATGTTTCTTTAGATCATCAGGAAATTTTTGACGTTGTAAAGTCCAGTAAAATGTGACACACGTTTTGTGAGATCTGTTAAAGGAATAGTAATTTTTGCAAAATCTTTGATTAATCTTCTGTAGTAATTAAAAAGTCCTAAAAAAACTCTGAATTTAAATAACTGAAGCCGGTGGCTCCCAATTAATAATTGATTCGATTTTTTTGGGATCAACCCGTATTAAACCCCCTTTTATAATATCTCCTAAGTACTTTAACTCAGACTTTCAAAAAATTTAAGTAAGGACGGAAGGTGATATTCATTAATGTTTGGAAACATTTTGGAGCTCTTGAGAGTCCAAGGGGTGTAACTAAATATTCAAACTGTCCATATCTATTCAGAAATACTGCACTATATATTACTTTCAAATTCTAATATGATGATACACTTATCGAAGATCAATGCTGGAAAAATACTTTTCTCTGCCCATTTGATCCCAGACTTCATCAATTCTGGGAGAGGTACTTGATTTTTGATAGAATATTTATTGAATGTGCAGTAATCTGTGCAAATTCTCAATCCTCCATCTTTCTTAGAACTGAATAGTACAGGGATTCCGGAAGGACTCATAGTTTTGGCGAATAAAACTACTTTCAATTGAGCTATCAAATTGCTTTTTTATCTCTAAAAGTTCTCTCTTAGGTAATGCCCCTTCTTGTAACTCATTTCTCATTTCCACCACTCTCTCTGGTGGTAATCCCTTTGGTAGTTCTTCTGGAAAAGCATTTTCAAATTCTTCCAGTATAGATTCCAACTCCTCCCTCTCACCAGAATCGCTCTCCTGGTTGGTACCAATTTTTTTAACTCTAACCAAGACTTCTACTCCTTCTCTGAGGGGACTCTCCCTTTAATTTTTTAAATATCGCGTGACATATAACATGTCGGTGCTTACGTGCATACCGAAGAAACTGATTACTCGATATCAAGTCTTTAAGGTGAGAATCTCCGTGCTGTCAAGCCTCTGCGTCCAGACCTATATGTTCATCTCTCACTGGAGTAACATATGAGTTAGCTTGAAGTCAATAGTTGAATTGACTTTAGAAAGCCATGATTTTTTAGGATTAAATTATTAAAGTTCCATTAAATTATATACGGAACAATCTGAAATTCCGCTTTTCCTATTTGTAAATTTAGAACCTCGGTACTAATTTTCATATCTGCAAGTTTACCGTCCCACAGTTTTGCTTTAAGGTCTGATTTTTCTATTTATAGTCACATCTTTTCTGTGGAAACCTTTGATATTACCACTCCTTCAAATCCAATGTCAAGAAGGATTATACACGAGCAGTTGTGTTCTTTGTATCTACTTCGCCGTTAAATATCATTAGAGTGCTCTCTTTCCTTTATTTTGTCATATGGGAATGTTAAGCACGCACATCCAATATTATTCCTGTTTTTTGTTTTTTAATTTTTGTCAATTGTTTCGCGACTTTTTCTACTCCTTTCCACGCATTTTCACTCTGGGTGGAAAGTTTTTAAAAGTTCCTTCCATGCTTATTCTGTAAGTTGTTTGGCGAGTACCGATTACTTCAATAATGTTTTCTAGCGATACAGCCAAGCTGTCCATAGATAAAGCGTAGCCTGTTATCAATTCTCCGCTTCTTTTCCGCTGGAGATACAAAGATACAAATATTTTTCCACGAGACTAAATATTATTCTGTAGATAAATAGTCATCCTCTGTATGTTCCCTATTTGTATTGGTAAAGGAACTGAATCAAATACATATCCATTGATTCGCATTCACATGGTCCCTAATCTGCTCATAAGACTATCGAATCGGCTCGCGATTTGCATTAATTCATTGAGATCTTTTGGTTGGGATGGTTAAACCACCATTTGAGAGCCTTTTCTCAGTCCTTGAGTATATTGGAATATCTGTTCGTGGGTCTGCATCTTTGAAATCTGCAGTAACTACTTCAGAAATTCCTTATTATAGTCTCTGACTCTAATTAAACTTCCTCAATTCACTAAGCATTTTCGTGTGTTAGATTCAAGATTTACAGGTTCCAAGAAGTTTGAAAAATGTGTTTTAAAATCATTGAAGTTTTCAAATACAGTATTATGGAGTCTCAACTTTATCTATTTCTGGAGGTGATACCGTCTGACTAGAAAAAATATTTTCCAGATTCTGCAACCAGTTGCGCCAATTCTTCCATGAAATATATCCAGTTTTCCTGGATTTCAGCAACGGGTAGTGGTTCCTGTTAGGCGCAGATTTTTTTTTGTCGCCGTCATCTACAGGCCTATAGTTTACTGTACTACCTCTCCTTGTCCAAATTTGCTTATAGTTCCGGTCCTTCCTCGTCCTCCCTGAACCTCGCTTATCATTACCACGGTCCTCCCCAAATTTACTTCCATTTTATCTAGATATTTTTATACTGTATCTACCCCTCTGAATCGATCCCGAATCAAGTTCTTTTTCCCTTTTTGCTTACCTCCTCCTCCAAATTCGTTTTTTTTGAGAAAAAGGGCGCAAATGCACTACTACAAAATCCCTTGCAGATTTATTTTACCTATTCCTAATCGATAGAACCTGCCCCGGGAGCCATATTTAAACCTTTTTATTCCAAGTTTCAAACGTCTCTGATCATTTTACTCATCACTCCTCTCCCCCAACACACCCAAAACACCCTCTATCTTCCGTCTACAATCATTTACAACCAAAATGAGCAACCTTCACCCCTCCGCCCCCATCACTAAAAACCGCCCCTCTCGCCCCTTAAACGGCCTTGCGCTCGCAGTATATGGCCCGACGGATGCAGACGACTACCTGAGACGGCAGACAGCTTCAAGCTCAGTCCCAAATAGTTAGGAAGTTGAGAGTCAACTTCAGACCCAAGAAGCATTTATTTTACCCTAGTCACTAAGCATAGGTGGTAGACCCTGCCCCTTCCATACTTGCTTGTAGTCCATTCAACTGTCGTCCCTATACACTCCTTTTCGTTCGTTCAACTATACCACGGTAGCACTTTTGTCGCTTGCAACACCTCCTTCTTGGGGTGGTTGATTCTGAATATCTCTTCTCCCGAAGATTTACCCCTATCATTTGGTACTCTTGTGGAGGGGGTTGCACCCGAGGTATTCGAGTTGAGCAGTCTTAGGGAACCATTCGAGGGGATTTCTTTTCTGTAATCATGGATCTCAACGCTGCTCGTATAACGTTCACAGGGGGCAAGAATGAAGACGTTGAGGAGTTTCTCTATACATATGTCAACGTTGTGATGCGTGAGAAGAGCGATGAAGAGAAGGCCGAAAGTATCTTCGCCTATCTTCATGGTGACGCAAAGCACAAATATAAGGCCAAGTTTATCAACGGGTGGTCTCTTAACGGGAATGGGCGTAACTTCGGTGAGGTATGTGAGTGGCTTGTGAAAGAATATGCTAAGGAGGTAGAACCAGATGAGATGATTCGTACCGCCATAGAGGCCCGGCTCAACTTCGACGATTTGTTAAGCTCATTGGTATACTTGTGTGATCTCTATGAAAAGGCTGAGTTCAACGCCCAAGCCAAGTACGGAATGCTGCGTAAGGCGGCGATGGGGGATAAGCGGCTCTCCGATTTCCTCCTCATCAAGAGCCCTCACACTTTTAATGAACTGAAGGGTACCATAGTAGAATTTGTCAAAAATTCGGAGACGTTTCAGTCACTAAGTGAAATGCCGACGGAAACCCGTACATCTATGCCGATCGTACATCCTGAAAAGAATTATCAAAGGCCAGCGACTAGCGCAGCAGCATTGGAATCAGTCAGGAGCGATGTCAAAAACTTGGAAGAAAGGTTGGAAACCCGATTCGATAATCGACTTGACATGATAACCTCGCAGTTGGAAAGCCTTACTCTTACCATTAAGAAGAACCAGTCTGGGGCCCCAAGGCCGCAGAAGTCTGTTCCTACTGTCACAAGCCTGGACACTTTGCAAATAGGTGTCCTGATAATCCACATAGAAACACTCGTTGTGGAAAGTGCGGTCGATATGGGCATCATGAAAGTAACTGCTGGTCTAAAGACAACAGAAAAGCAAATTTATCGGACGCAAGGAGCGAGTCAGGACCATAGATGAAAATCTTACAAAACAGAAAGGATCACAAGTTGACGGATGCCGGTAACGTATCCATCGCTGAAGAAATCAGTCAAGTCAATGTGACAAAAAGGGATGGGGAAGGGAACATTTTATCGAAAAAACCTAGGCTAGATTATGGAATGCTGGAACATATCCCAGCACCTGTACCTCCTCGAACCAAGAGGTCTGATCAAGTTGTTCCAGGAGTTGGAGTCAATCCGGCCAAGAAGACGAAAAAGAGTAAGAAATTTAAGAATATCCCAAAGGACGTACTAGAATATGTGAAGAAGTACAATTTGGTGGCTGAGCTTGCATCAGCCCCAACTGGGATAACGTTTGGTCAACTTTTGAGGGGCGACGCAGAGGACGCGAGAAAGAACTCAAAAAAATTATCAGGTCTAATAAGTCCGCTAAGGGTAAGAAACTGTTTCTTCAATCGGCCTCGACAGCACCAAGACGTCTTAAACTAGTACCAGTCAAAGTATTGGGAATGCAAACCCAAGCTCTTTTCGATTCGGGCGCTGTTCCAAACCTTATTTCAGAAACTTTGGTGACAGATCTAGGTCTTGAAATTATTCCAACTACTCGAAGAATAACTGTGGCGGATGGAACCGTATCAAAATGCATGGGCACTGTTGACAAGGTTTCCGTGTTCTTTGGGGACTCTAAAGTTGATTTAGACTTTCTTGTCATGCCTGATCTCCCTTTCGATGCAATCATTGGCTGCCCTACCATGGAAAGACTAGGGACCTGCATTGACTTGGGCAACCAAATCGTTTCAGTTAATGTTGACGGCAGAACCGTGAAGATGCCCCTGGATTTCGACAAAAGCACACATCCGGTAGATTTGAAAGAAACGGACAGTGAAGATTTCACTTCTAGCTATGACAGCGAAGATTCCGAACCAACTAACACTTTCGGAAGTGGAGAAGGGTACGCTCGGGGGATACTGAACATGGCATGGGATGATTATGATTCTGGGTTTGAAACAGATGAAGACTGGAATTCTAGGGTAGGTGTGACACCTGAATGTGTTTCTTTTTGCGATAATATCGAATCAAAGGACGGAATTCGGAGCATGAAAGAAGATTACAATTGCAAGGAAAACAGGAATATATCGGATTCCATATCTGAAGATGTGAGCACGCCGGAAGAAGTCCTTCAAAATTTGGAGGGAGAGGCTCGAGAAAAAGACCGGCGCCAAATGGCAGAAATTCAAGAAAAAGTACAGCACCTTACAGCCCCCGCCTCAATGAAAATATCCGATATTTTAACATCTTCCGAAGTAATTGCATGGAGCGCTTCCGATCTAAGACAAGCAAGTGTACCGGTCACTCACTCATTTGAACTTACCGATACTCAACCAATTTACCACAGGCCTAGACGTCAACCGCCAAAATATGACCAATTTATCTCAGAGAATGTTACAAGTATGCTGGAAAATGATATTATTCGGCCAGTTTCATCCCCATGGTCATTTCCAGTTGTGATAGCACCAAAGAAAGATGGAAAACTTCGCTTTTGCGTCGATTACCGACAGCTGAACCAGAGAATGATACCCGATCGATTTCCGATTCCAAACATGGAAGAAATCCTCGAGGACTTGAAGGAGGGAGATACTTCACCTCAATTGATCTTTACACTGGTTATTGGCAGATTCCATTAGATGAAAAATGTAAGGAAATAACAACTTTTACCAGCAAAGCCGGTACATTCAGGTTCGAAGTGATGCCTTTTGGTCTCATGAATGCCCCAGCTACATTCCAAAGAATGATGAACGAGGTTTTGAAAGGACTTCCATT
This sequence comes from Kappaphycus alvarezii, assembly GCA_002205965.3. Classification (NCBI taxonomy): domain Eukaryota; phylum Rhodophyta; class Florideophyceae; order Gigartinales; family Solieriaceae; genus Kappaphycus; species Kappaphycus alvarezii. Next base: position 79,813 of record NADL03000803.1, read on the forward strand.
TGCAAGAGTTTATATCGATGATGTGGTGATATTCTCAAAAACCTTGGATCAGCACATATCGCATGTCAAGACTGTGGTGGAGAGAATAGATGCGTACAGCCTGAAAATTAAGTTAAGCAAATGCTTCTTTGCGAAAACGTCTATCCAATTACTCGGTCATATCGTCGATCAAGAGGGAATTAAAGTGGATCCAGAGAAAACGAAAAAATCAAGTTGGCACCCAGGCCCGCTTCAAAGACGGAGGTTCGAAGCTTCTTAGGACTGGCCTCATATTACAGAAGATTTATCAAAGATTTCGCCAAAACTGCAGCACCGTTACATGCCAGCACTACGAAGAACGGAAAATTTTACTGGAACAAGGAAATGCAGACTGCATTTGAGGAGCTTAAAGATAAGCTATGTGTCCCCCAGTGCTCATGTATCCAGATTTCAAGAGACCATTTGTTGTGGAGACAGATGCCCAGAACGGTCTTTGGGTGCCATTTTGTCCCAAAAAGACGAAAACGGAAGACTACACCCTGTTCAATTCGCAAGTCGCACTCTGAATGATGCGGAAAAGAGATACTCAGTCTGCGAGAAAAAAGCGCTAGCTGTCGTCTTCGCACTGAAAAAGTTTCTTGTTTACCTTTTATCACTCGAGAAATTTGTCTTGATAACTGATCACCAGGCACTTAAGACAGCATTCCAAAAGAAAGATGTACATCACCGCTTGGCCCGATGGCTCGACATTTTCGCAGAATATCGGTTTGAAATTGTGTATAGGCCCGGACGCAATAATCAGCCTGCCGATTACCTATCCCGCTTGAGGGATCCACTGATTCCAAATGAAAAAGCTTCCGAAGACATCGTCGGAGTTGCCGAAGTTCAAGTGCCGATCGATAACGAGTACGAAGCTTATATTCACGGACTTATTAAATTCCTTGATGGACTAGAAATGAGAAAGGTTGATCTCGAACACAGAAATTGGGTGCGCAGGAACCAAAAGGCCTTTACATTGTGGAATGGGAAACTCTTCCGACACACAAAAGCCGGTCCTCGACTAGTGGCCCCTTTGAAAGAAAGAATCAAGATCTTGAGGACTTTTCATGATGAGTTAGGGCATTGGGATCTCGAAACAACCAAAAAATTCATTACGGAGAGATTCTGGTGGCCCAGTATCCATAAGGACGTCTATAATTTCGTGAAAAGCTGTGACAACTGTCAAAAATTCACTCCGATACGAAAGTATAAGACAACCCTAAGCTTCCCAGTTTCCGCTCTCTTTGAAACCTTCTCAATTGACTTTGCCGGCCCATTCAAGGAAACCTCTTCCGGAAACAAATACCTCCTTATAGGGGTGGAACATCTTACTGGATGGCCAATAGCAGTTGCAGTTGAGGAGGCCAATGCTGAGGTGGTCCTGAGATTCATCGAAAAAGAAATAATTGAACCGTTTGGTCTTCCAAAAAGGATCATCTCAGATAACGCCCTTTGTTTTACTGCAACTTCACTGCTTCGTTTCTTGGAAGAGAAGGGGATTCAGCTGAAGACAGTTCTCGCATACGCTCCTATGTCAAACGGTAAAGCGGAGAGGATGGTTGGAACCATCAAACGAGCAATATCGAAAACTATGTCGAAGAATGAAATCCAGTGGGAAGATGCCTTACCAAAAGTGTTATACGGCTATCGTCGAAGAAGAGGAAGAAGCGGACGGTCACCATTCGAGCTAATGTACGGAAGGGCTCCTAGAATGTTACAGAGAGACATGGAAACAAATATTATCGATGAAGAGAGTAGAGAAGTCGAACTACTGGCCACTGAAGGCTGGAGATCACACCGCGCGCTAACACAGACAAGAAATAAGAATGAAGAGCTTCCAGTCCAAACCTTTTCAGTCGGCTCTAAAGTACTTGTAGTACATGGGAAAGCAATGCAGCAGGCTGTGAAGTGGCCGTCCTTCCAAACAAAGTACTCGAATCCTTGCGTCGTCACGGAGGAAAGACACCCGCACTATAAGCTATGTTCAAGCTCAGGGAAGAGATCAAGGAGGGCCATCCATGCACGTCGTCTAGTCCCTTACCATCAGAGGCCTGAAGAATTCCTTCTCTTCTCACACAGGACTATGCGCAACCACGGGGCATACTCATCTTTAACTATAGAATGATTCCTATGGGAGGAAAAAGGGCCTGGGAATGGATCATCTCGATTACGCGTGACTACTACGAACTCCACGTAATCGTCCATTTCTACATTAATATATGCCTATGTTTTCGTACGTTGAACGGACCATTGCTACCTCAAGAAGATTTCCGACTATTGATCAGAATTCTATTCTCATTCCAAAACGGAAGGTTCACGGAAGCAGGTCCAGAGTTTGTGGAAGTCATATATCATTACTCTATAGGAAGGTATGGAATGGTAGCTATCGGAGACTTGTCGCAAACATATCTGAACATTATCCGTCCGGTTTACGTATTTCTTAAGAACAACCAAGATGTGCGACTGAGAGGTTACAGCTTGCCCCCTGATATGGAATATCGACTGGTCCCGTATCCTCTATGGGAACCTTACGTTGCTCCGCTCAGAAACACAACCTCAGCCGAAGACCAGGATCCTCCCGAGGCCGTGATGATGATACGAGCTGGACCATCAAGTGATCGGGGCGGAATCATCGAAGAGGGCAAGGCGTCGGGAGCAGCGAGGAAGATCGCCAAGAAGATCGCCTCAAACACCGCCTAGTCTCCCAGGGGGAACTATGCATACTTAATTATTGGACGGCTACCAATTAGACGTTGGCTTCGCGAAATGACAGAGGACCCACGAGAAGCAGAAGTAATTTCCTTTTTTGCAATTAGTATTTGCATGTGCTTCCAGACCATTCACGGGGCGCACCTTACTCGTGAGGACTCAGTCCTTATGTTGCGAGTTTTTTTCTCCTTCAGATACCCGTTTCTGGACCCGTTGCCAGAAAAGTTTGCATACTACGTTTATTACCTCACATTTGGAAGGTTTGGAGAAGTGAAACGGGAGGAGCTCATTAGAGAACACTATGAAACCATACGCCGAATCTACGAAACTCTTGACCAAGGAGATGAGCCGGTCATCGCACGGTACACACTCTCTCATCATATTGGAAATGAGCTACTACCATATCCTTATAGTGAACCCTATACTCTCCCTGATGAATGGATAGAACTCCCAAAAGAACAACATGAGCATTGAGAACGAGACGGGACGTTCGACCTAAGTCCGAGGGGGGTGTTAGGCGCAGATTTTTTTTGTCGCCGTCATCTACAGGCCTATAGTTTACTGTACTACCTCTCCTTGTCCAAATTTGCTTATAGTTCCGGTCCTTCCTCGTCCTCCCTGAACCTCGCTTATCATTACCACGGTCCTCCCCAAATTTACTTCCATTGTATCTAGATATTTTTATACTGTATCTACCCCTCTGAATCGATCCCGAATCAAGTTCTTTTTCCCTTTTTGCTTACCTCCTCCTCCAAATTCGTTTTTTTGAGAAAAAGGGCGCAAATGCACTACTACAAAATCCCTTGCAGATTTATTTTACCTATTCCTAATCGATAGAACCTGCCCCGGGAGCCATATTTAAACCTTTTTATTCCAAGTTTCAAACGTCTCTGATCATTTTACTCATCACTCCTCTCCCCCAACACACCCAAAACACCCTCTATCTTCCGTCTACAATCATTTACAACCAAAATGAGCAACCTTCACCCCTCCGCCCCCATCACTAAAAACCGCCCCTCTCGCCCCTTAAACGGCCTTGCGCTCGCAGTATATGGCCCGACGGATGCAGACGACTACCTGAGACGGCAGACAGCTTCAAGCTCAGTCCCAAATAGTTAGGAAGTTGAGAGTCAACTTCAGACCCAAGAAGCATTTATTTTACCCTAGTCACTAAGCATAGGTGGTAGACCCTGCCCCTTCCATACTTGCTTGTAGTCCATTCAACTGTCGTCCCTATACACTCCTTTTCGTTCGTTCAACTATACCACGGTAGCACTTTTGTCGCTTGCAACACCTCCTTCTTGGGGTGGTTGATTCTGAATATCTCTTCTCCCGAAGATTTACCCCTATCAGTTCCTTTCCTGCTTTTGAATCTGCTGTAGCTGTGCTTGGAGTTGTAATTTCTGATTCTACAACTGTTCAGCTTGTGCTTGTTGCTGCAGCTGCTGATAATTTAATTATATTTGTTGAAACTGCTGATCCCTTTCAACTACAATGAAGTAGAATTCAATTTGACTTTTAAACGCAAAATCCATTTACTAAATCTTTCTTAATTTTCTTTGGATCTTAATTCAGATTTCCTTCAATTTCTTAGTTCCTCATACTTTTAAGAGCATACTTCCTGCGACATTTTGCACTTCTTATGGCTTTAGCTAGCTCTTCCACCTTGAAATTATAAGGTCTTGGGACAGATGAACAATCAAATAGTTCCCCTTTAATGTCGTCCGGATTGGAGTATAGTTGGTGGTACACATATTTCATTTCCCTCATGCAAAAAAACTCTCTCGGTTCTTTGATCCCTGTCGATGGGCCTCAAACTGCAGTGAGTGCCTGTATGATACCTCGAACAGATCGTACTTGATGCGCAGCAGCCCGCAATAATTATCGACTAGTTTTTCTACGGCTCTTTCCGAAACCTAAATCCCGACACAGTCCACTAACATGTTCCTTTGACGTATTGCGTTCAAACCAGGACCGATTATACGGTTTGAAAATTCTTCAATAACTAAAATAGCTATTTGAGTGATTTCTAACATTTCAAAGGTACTCCTCGGAACTTGTGAGCATCTTACCCCTTAAAATTTGAGGTAGAGCTGTTTTTGAATGCGTTCCTATTCACGGGATTTCGAAGTCCCTCACCGATAGTTACAAATTCCTCTCGCGGGATCCTCACTGGCTTGGTGAAGCTCGAATAACCCGTGGACGTCGGGTTCTTGCGAGCGGGGGTAATATACTCAATCTTACTTCCCCGCCAGTGGTTCCGTATACTGGATGTTCGGGTTCCACTCTCGGTTCCACTATTTACACTACCTCGATTTCCTCAATTTCCCCTGCTTCCCTCTCATGATTACAAGGTTAGGTTCCAATTTGGTGTTACTCCTGGTTTGTCGAGGAGACAAGGGTTTCTCGACAATTCGATGTGTTGGGACCAAATAGCGTCCTAACGTAGGCTTTATGATCGTATGTTATTTATTTGGGCTTTTCCGCTCACTGTTGATCGAATTCAATTAAGATCACAAATAATGTAAATTTCTGCTTATATATCTGGATTTCACTTAGTTTAAAAATGCCTTTGATCTGAGGCGATGCTGCCAGTTGTCATGTACTGGGCCTGCGGTAACACTACTTACCAAAGGTAACACTAATTACAACTGAGACACCAAACTACAGTAACTGTTTCCAGTTAGTTACGATAAAATTGGTTCATTGCATTAGATACTTTACTCATAACGACTTTTTTGTGAGTTACCTAAAAGGTACTGCTCCGACACTTCTAGGTGTTGATTTCTTTTTTTTGCTTGCCTTACCCCCAGAGCCGCTTACTTCCGCTACTGAGCGGCCCCCCTTATACAGACTTTTCTCTGGAGGAATCTACACGCTGAAGCAATACATGGAAGTTACCAGAACCTACCGGGGTAAGTACAGTACGGTACTGTTCTTACAAAGTTCTTACAAATTGGTGCAATTACAGTACCCAAGTGTACTTACACGACTACCGTGCGCTACTCGTTACAAGAATTCTTCGAATCCTTGGAAAAATTTCCATTGCGTCACTTCACTGATGCTCATTTTTCTATTTTTTTAGCATGAGAGCCAAGATCTTCATTGGTAACTGCAGAAAGTCTCTGGAGTCTATTGGACCGTTGTCCTCGCGTGAGGACTACTTTTAGCACTTTTTTTTCAATACAAAATGTTTTCAGCTCAGCGCATTTCTTGTCCCTCAGCATTAGTTCATGAGCGGGGTGTTTTTACATGAGTGTAATTGGCCGATCAAAGCAAATTTTTCAAGATTGTTGACTTCGGTGAAGGTTAGGGCAGTTTTCTCTCACCAGCTTCCGCTCTTCGCAAGAAATTGTGAAAACGGCTTCATTTTGGAAGGAAATATAGTTCGTATTATCGTGGGGGTTTCAGAAAAGAGGGGGAATGTACATTAAGAATGACTGTACTATAAATTAACATAAAAGAATTTTTTGCAGTTAAGATTTCGTGCTTTAAAAACATTTGCCTTTCCAAACTGTAACGGAAACTGTCCTAATATGAGGACAAAGTGTGCCTCAAATGAGGACAGTGCTATAACGGATAGACACTAGTGTCTATAGGAACACTGTCCTCATAAGAAGACATAGTTTGGGGCTAATGTTTTGAGTAAAAATATTATTTTCTGTCTTTTTTGCTAACTTTTAATTTCAACTGTAGTTAAGCTCGATCAGAACAAAAATTTCGGTAATTTTAGCGCTTATCAGGTTACGAACTACTTTATTTCCCCGTGATAACATTTGATTCTAGAGCTAATTTCCACATTTTTTCTTGTTCATAAATTCTTTAGCCGAAGTGGTGTCGAAGCCACTGAGCACCTCTTATTGTGTATTTTATCAATGATGTAAAGTCCAAATGTGCAATGTTACAAAGTACTTCAAATTAAGTTGGAATTGGGTGACTAAGCTCTGCGTGTTGCGGTGAACGACAAATTACAGATGCTGCACATGTTGACCAGATTGAGTAGCTAAGCTTCTGGTACAGGCGAGTCTTCACTCTTCCCGTCTAGCATCCGCTACGAGACGTTACTGCTGCCGCGTATGTCTCTATAAACTTGGATGTTTCTAAAGAGGGTGATTATAACGAGTCGAAGGCGAGTGGTACAAAATCCCATCCTAGCCTTGATCGTCCCGGCATTACCTCGCCTGGAGTCGCTGCCACTTTTGTAGCTAAGTCACTCTTCTCCCGCTTTTCTGCTGCGTTAGCAACATTTCGTGCTTCCCGTGCTGCCATTTACTTATAGATCTCTTGGAACGAGGATGATACAGTCACGTCATACGCCACTAGGAGAGGGGAATGGATGTTTGTTGCATCATAAGTTGCACCCAAGGGTGCACCAGAATGTCTCCGGGTCGCAAGTTCAGTCCATAAAGTAGGTTCCTCACTTCGTATTGGACACTGACTCCTTCTGACTTAAACAGCTCTCGGCCAAGTACCTTTACCACCGCTATGTGACGGTTGGTCCATCCGAGACCTTTGTTACATAAGTCTACTGCATGGTATCCTATAACGTCCATGGGCCTTTGGCACTCCGCGTACCGCAGCGGAGCAGTATCATTAAGCACAGGCAATCCCAGATGGCGACGGAGCATTACTGCGCACACTGTCGTACGTTCGGTTGACTGCAGACGGATGCGCAGTAAGGAACGCTGCTGCAGGCGTCTCCATGTATGCTTGGCGGCAAATCTTTCGCCAAATATCTCCTTCCGAGTGCGTTGCGGGATTGGGGAATCTTGTCCATTCGTCATCCATCCAGAAGGACTATGCTGCAGACTCGCACCAGGCTCGATATAGAACGTTGTGTGGATTATCGGCCTTGGCAGCAAGGCTGGTCGCTGTCAGTGCTTCTGGAAGACTGCCTTGTTCGTTCGAAAAGGATACATGGAGCTTTCGTACAAAGATCCGAAGGTATCCATTCGCTTCCGCGTACCTATACTCACGGTGTTCTAACGCATCAGGCTCATCACGGCATCAAAGTTGCTCGGCTTCAATAATGCTCGCCGCATACCTCTTTGCTGCATTTCTATGTTTTAGTGTATATATTTTAGTAAATATTTACGGGTCCCCCAAAAAGTTTTTTATTTGCTGTACATTTTTGTATGGGGATAGCCGAACCGCACTTTTCAAAAATTAAAGAACCAAATCAATTCAAATTTTTGTATGATAAGGAGGTTTGTCTTCATATGAGGAGAAATTGTGCCTCATATGAGGACAAAGTGTGCCTCATATGAGGACAGTGCTATTGCGGATAGAAACTAGTACTAGACTATATCATGTAGACTTGAATAGTTCCGATACTGGTTTACACTTAGTTTATGCCTGGACAGTACTCTAACTCAAAATTAGGGGGAATACATGGGGTTCCTTTACTGTAATAAATAAACTAGCTGATATCCAGTCAACTGGTATGTTAGTGTGCATGTTCGCAAAATATTGCGGTAGGAGCTGATCGACCTCTACTCTACCAGCAAAATAGAGGGAGGCCAGCAGGCTAACAAGCGACATCGGAGGCTACTGCCAATGCGTAATTTTGCTGTAAAAGAATAGAATACCTCGCACCTTCGAAACCAGTTCCATCGCAGGACTGGCGGCAGTTCTCACAAATTCCTCCAAAACCGCGAACGCTGTCGGATGCCATCCTCCGGGAGTTGAGTTAGGAACAGAAACTTGGAACATCTTCTGTGATTGTTATTTTTGGTATCAAAAGAGGATTTAATCGCTCAGTAACATAGTAAAATGCACTGTTTGTATGCCATAGGAACGAAGAATTTGGGGTGCTTTACTGATTACAGTTGCAGGAAGGCTATTTTCCGAGACTAGGATCGGCAAATCGCAATACTGAGGTCTGAAAAGGAGGCAGAGTCATGCGGGAAGTTCTCGCAAGGCTTGTGTAAGACCAGCCGTAAGACATGCTGCGTTGGACGAACCCGTCGCCGCAGCGTGTTTTTGCATAAGGACAGATCGCATCTGCCTGCAGTTCTCCATGGCTTGCACAGCTTTCTATAGCGGCATACCATCTGCCCTCCACAATACCCACTTTAAAACTATCCCGTTTTTAAACATTCCAAAGTCTCGCAGTAAACACACTCCCTCGTTTTCTGTTAATTTTTCCTTTTGGATTATTATTACCTGCTTATATGTACCTTTGCGATCACTGCAGCATTCAGATCCACCCCACAGTTGTTGATGTTTATGGTTGAATTGGGTCTGGCTTCGAAATAGGTGCCCGACAGGTAGCGAATTTCATCGCTGCAAATAATAGCACCTCGACGGTGTCGGAAAAAGCAAAGGTGCTCACCAGCCTTATTTGTTCCATCGCTAACCACACTGTTGTGTCCTCGAATCGCCATCGCCTTCACCAGGGACCCTGCTAGATAGTAGGCTCTCCTCTACTTTTATCCTCTAAGTAAATTCATGCACTTATTCTACTTATTACTGTAGTTTTGGTGCGCCAGTTAGAATCTAGGTGTGCGGTACAAGACCCACAGCGCTGAGTTTATAAAAAGATAACCTAGTGTATTCTGTGAAAGAACTTGGCAATACTTGAATAATTTCTCTGTAGAACAGCTCCCGCCCTCACCATCTTAACAGTCCTTTAACTATGAAAAGTCCTTTCAGCTAATGAACATTATGTTTTAATAAAAGCGACTCCCTCTAAATTAAGAAGGTACACAAAAGCTTCCTCTGCTGTTTCAACAGCGCTACGGCTTCGTTATTTCCCATTTAAGGCGGGTTGATTCACTGCGAGTGGTGAGATGGTCTTTAGTGTTTCTCTGTTCATAGAGAGGGCAACTTAAAGCATAGGAACAGAAGGCATGTGAATCTCTGAAGGAGGCAGATAAGGAGCTGTTAAAGTATTTAAAAAATTATAGTATAGCATTGAGAATAAAGTGAGGATGATTTCTCGATGAGTTGTACCTTAATTCACAGCAAAAATCCAATTACACTACTCCGTTTATATCTTGTACTAAATCTCTCATAGAATTAATGTCTGCCTATTTTCCTAAAAACTACATTAGAGTAAGAAATAGAACGAAATAAGGACACGGTGTTACAATAAGTTCCACGTCAAATGGAAAAATAACATGAAACCAGAAGAATTAACAATGAAACTATAAATGCGTAGAACAATATCGAATTTAATGGTTATTGTGATAGGGATAAATCGTCTAGTGAGGAGATACTCAGAACCAATTACCCCAAGAAGGAGGTTTTGCAAGCGACAAAAGTGCTACCATGGTATAGTTGAAGGGCTACAAGCGAGTATAGAACGGGTAAAGTCTACCACTGATGCTCTGTGAACAGCGAAAGAAAAATTGATTGTTGGGTCTGAAGTTGACTCTCAACTTCCTAACTACTTGGGACTTTACTTGTAGATGTCTGCCAACTTGCTTGACCTTCATAAGAGGAAGCAGTTTACTCAGCTTATATAGACTTTTTGGCCAACCGTATAGTCTCAAACAATCATACGTAGAGCCATAGAAAGAATTCAAGAAAATCATGTGAACGAGAGATACTAGTACAATATATTTCGTCAAGGTAAATATCTAGGTGCTATAACCATCCGACACCCATCGGCAAGGGGTGGTAAGTGATGTGGCCATTACATAGACCTTTCAGAGTCACTCTTGGTATCACCCAGGACCTGGACGTGTACTGACATCTATAATGACAGGGTATCATAAAATAAAAAATCAACCAATGAATTTGCCACACTTATCCAAATTAAAACTATCTCTCAAATTCAGATAGTGTTGTACTATCTCCCAAATTACGTCACTGTATCCGAAATCAGTCCTTTTCATTGTTTTTTTCGGGTGCAAGTTTAGTGTACATCATATTCCACTATATTCTGGAGAACTTGAGTCAGAATATCTTCAAGTCCGTACTACGCATTAACTTAACATAGAATCTTTAAAAAGAATAAGAAATTAAGAAATAAAAAACAGCGAAAGTGATTCAGATATTTTGCGCATTGCCTCAAAAATGTGAACTGATAGACACGGGAAAAACAATGAAAAGGGCCACAGATTTACGCAACAATTAAGAATTTGATTGTATAGAGAGCATTTAATCTGAATCAAGTGGCGGAAAAATGTTTTAAACCACGAAATAACATATTTGTTGTCCTTTTGATCTCAGTCGTACAGATGAGATGTATTAGTGGGATTGAAAGAGGTTGTCAAAATTGAATGGGTTCATGAAAGAAATCTGGTACATCATGAAAATTTTAGAAACTCGTTGCGCTAAACACTCCCGGTGATATTGTTAGTTGGCTCACTTACGCCCATTAAATTAGGACGCCCCAAACCTTACTTTCTCCGACATAATAAATCTCGAGACTGATCTCTCGGCTGATGACCTCGTTGCAGTATGGCAAGGTCTGCATTCCGAAATCTCTTGCTTGGAAGATGACAAATGCAAATGGTATCCTGCTCGATCCTTCGCCACTGCCCTTCGGGATATCGATACCAAAATACTTGCCAAACTGTCCGGTCTCCCTGGTTTCCCTACTGCAGTCCCTCTGCCTCCCCCACTAGCAGCGGCAGGTGGATTCAGACTCCGCCGTAATCAGAATGCCCCTGTTCCGCCTCAAACGGATGGCTAGATTACGGTCTGAGCTCGCAATGCCCAATCTCCCATCCCTCATCTCTCTACTACACCAGCCGACACCAACCTCTATGGCCTTTTTGAACATTTTCCCGCCCCCGATGTCGACATGGATCCTGAACCATGATTCTCCCTGTTGTGAATCAAGTTTCAGGACCATCCCAGTCAACCCTCACCTTCCGTTCCCTCCTCTCCGCCCCCTTCCCTGCTCTCACCTTTATTACTCGCCCAGTCCAAGCCGCGGCATACGACTTATACTTCACAGCCTTGTACCGCGTTATATATACTTCCTCGACAGAACACAGGACTCCAGCTTTTTTGGAACTTCTTGCAATCCCGAATTTGGTTTTCTGAAACAACCGCCTCCGCGCTCTTGGCCGCTACCGCCGGGAAATTTGATCCAACATTGTTGACCGCATCGGCATGGCTTCCAGCCGCCTCTATGATGATATCTTCGACGAGGCTACCTCCTTGTTCATCTCCGCCCCCCCCCTCCGATTCCATCTCCTCCCGCCCTCGCCAGCCCTGATACGGCCATTCGCAGATGGAGCCGTTTCCTCTCCCGTGGTAGCCCTTCCCGGGCCACCGCAGCCCTTCTCCAAGTTGATCCCCCACTTTCCCCCTAGCGAAGCTACCTTTCCATACTTGACTTCTCTTCATACCCCGAGCCCCATTCCAATCACTGTGATACCCCCCCACGGTTTGCCTCCTGCACTAAAGTTCCCGGTCTCGGATGTCCGCCATTCCATTCACAGCCTGGATCCTTCAACCGCTCCTTGGGCCGATGGTCTATCCGCAGTGTTCCTGCGAATGCTGCCTCGCCCGGCAGGTGGGGTCACGCCCGGGAGGGATTAAATACATGCCCTGACAAAGTTCCTGAACCTCTGCTTGAACGGCGATCTACCGGCCGCATGATGCCAGTATTTCTGCGGAGGCCGTCTTACTGCGCTGCCGAAGCGAAACGGGTAAATCTGTCTGATAGCGTTTGGGCTTCTCTACCGACGCCTAATTTATGGGCTCGCGGCACAAAAAGCCACCCCAGCCCTCCGCGCCTACCTTCCGCCCCACCAGGTCGGAGTAGGCGCCAGGAACGGCACCGATGCAATACTTCATTCCGTGCGTCGTCTTTCCAAGAGATTCGAGTTGCACGAGCACGTCTTGGTCCAGATCGACGCTCGCAACGCTTTCAATTGCATTTACCGCCAGCGCATTCTGTAATCCGTACAAACGCATGCCCCAGGCCGCACATGGTGGGTAAAATCTTGTTACGATGCTCCTGTTGTTACAAAAACGGTCCTTTCTGCAGGAGAGCGGTCCTCACCACAAACTTCTGTCTTCCCCTTCCCAGTGAGCTTCCAAAAGCAACAATTCTCATCAATTTTTTCTTAGGAACAAAATCGTGAAACGGATTTTCCCATGAATCCAAGTTTACTATGCAACTCCATTTCCAATTTTTTGATTTGGTTTGGTCCTCCTTTTTCAAAAAAAGTCTTTCGACTCGTGATCCGCTTTGTCCTCCAAATTCAGTTCCGATATTTTTTGGTGCAGTTTTTTAGTTATTGCCCTGATTGCATCCAAATTCAACACTGCGGCATTGCCTCACATTTTTTTTCGTTCAAGGCCGTGAAACATTTTGAAGACGTCTCCCTATTTAAACTTCGAAATCGACGTCGTTGAGTTTAATCCCCCGCCATCAACTACCCCATCTGGTCTCCCCTTTTTTCCCCTCAACATGAACAACCTGCGCCCGTCCCTCACCATTGCCAAGTCATCCCGAGGCCGCCGCCCCTTCGACGCGCTGGACCTGATGGCCAACGGATCAACGGATTATGACGAGTACTGTAGAAGAATGGACCGGGAACGCGCTCGGGAGTGGGCCTGCCGGCACAGCTTCGAGGAGGCGGAAGAGGCGGAAGAGGAGGAAAAGGAAGAGGAGGAAGACGAAGAGGAGGAAGAGGAGGAAGAGGAAGAGGAGGTAGAGGAAGAGGAGGTAGAGGAAGAGGAGGTAAACGAAGAGGAGGACTGGGTGGACTCGTGGGAGCCACTAGTGTACAACGGTGGGAGAGCTGCTGTGGAGAACGAAGGGGGGACTGAGGGAGTAATCATTAACTCTGATTCTTCTGACAAGGATGAAGAGGAGTATGAAGAGGAGGACGAGGGGGATGAGGGGGGAGGGAGATACGGAAAGTGCTGGAATAGTGGGGAGGGGGCCGGAAAATATGGATCAGGTGGTCCCGACTCTGGAACCGGATGGGGGCATCTTCAGTTGTCTAGATATTTCCCAGAAGGCAATGCAGAATTCTAAGCCTTTCGTGGATATTTGTGGGAACTACTTGGGTGGAATAGATATTTTGGGGGGAACTGTTTGACTCTGATCTAGAGGATTAATATATTAAGGAAGGAATCTAGATATTTATCCTGATAGTATCTGCTGTTAGTCTTTCTCGTTCACACTATTCTATATGATACATTTTATAGTTCTTAGTATGTTTGTTTCAGACTTTAGGGTTAGCCAAAAAGTCTATATAAGCTCAGTAGACTGCTTCCTCTTGTGGAGGTCAAGCAAGTTGGCAGGCAACTCCGAGCCAAGTCCCGAGGAGTGGAAAGTTGAGAGTCAACTTCAGACCCAAGAACATTTCTTCTTACGGTGTTCAGACAACATTAGCTACCCCTTCTATACTTTCTTGTAGCCTTCTCAACTTTTGTCCTTGTGCACCTCTTTTTGTTCGCTCAACTACACCACGGGAGCACTTTTGTCCCTTGCAACACCTCCTTTTGGAGTATATGGTTCTGATTATCTCTTCTACCGACGATTTACCCCTATCAGCTCCTACAGAGCTCGGTTTTGGACCCTACTATGTCCGTAGTTCAGAGAACACTCAGCAAGGTGATCCCCTCCGTCCCTTGCTCTTTGCCCTGGCCCTCCATCCTCTCTTGCTAGCGTTGCAGGAGAAGTTCTCACCTGCCCTGAACGCTTGGTACGCAGATGACGGTAACATTGCTCTTCCTCGGTCCCAAGCCGCCGCTGCCATCCGTTTCATCCAGCTTGAAGGAGGTCCACTAGGGTTTCAGCTCAACGTTGCCAAGACCCAAGTTTACGGCTTCTCCCCTTCCCACTCCCCTTTGGCACTTCCTTGCCCCTTTTCAACCCCCCCTGGTTTCATCGTGCTGGGATCCTCGATTGGGTCGGACCCTTTTGTTTCCCAATTTTTCGCAGGCCGCCAAAACGCAGTCGACCGCATCTTCCAATCCCTTCTAGACTTGGATGATGCTCAATTGGCTTTCCACGTACACCGATTCTGTGCGAAAGCCCTCAAGGTCATAAACTTGCCACGTACGCTTCCCCCCACTCAATCTGCGGTACTCGCCGCCAGCTTCGATCAGAAGCAGAGGAAAGCGTTCCACCAATTGCAGCTGCCCTGCCCGGATCGAGCCTGGCTCTAAGCATCTCTCCCCTTCTCAATGGGCGGTCTAGGTCTCCTGCAAACTTCAGACATTACTGAGGCTGCTTACGCAGCATCTGTAATTGATTCTTTTGGGCTTATCTCCGACTTGCTTACTCTTTCCCAGGACCGCCACCTAGAAGAGATCCCTCGGTCCACAATATCTCTCTTATCCTCGCGCCACCCGCAGCTGTCTTCGTCGCTAACAGCTACGGCTCTTTTCGAGTGTTGTTCATCGCCGGTCCCCGGCGAAAGGCTCCAGTCTGCGATCACAATTGAGCTCATGATATAGAAGTCTGATAGGTTGTGCTTGTCCGCGGCAGCCCACGACAGAGCACGGCTCCCCTCCGTGCGCACATCCTCCGCCTCATCTGTTTTCTCTTCGCTTCCTCACCCCCACCCCGGTACGTAAATGCCCTCTTCTACGTGGAATGTCGCTCTGGCTCTTCGTCTCGGCATCGCGCTATTCCCTGGATCTACTCGCTGTCCGGTCTGCTCCCTGCGCTCGGCAGACATCGCACCCGTCTTTGATCCAAGTGGTCAACACGCGTTGACCTGCAAATACGAAGGCGGAATGAATCGTCGTCATCAAATCCTCCGCAAAGTTCTTGCCCGCTATTGCAAGGAAGTTGGAATCGTCACCCTCGTCGAGCATCCGCTCCTCTACCAGAATCCCGACTCTTCCGAGCATTCGGAGTCTCCCGTGTTACTAATGGACATATACAAACCCGCTGCATACGGGCTTCACAGTACAGATATCGCTGTCGACGTTACTGCTGCCCACCACTCCGCACGCCGCCATATTTCGCCAGGTACGGTCACCGAAGGCGCTGTCTCGATACTCACCGAGCTCGAGAAACATTTTCATTACGGCATTTACTGCAACCAAAACGATATCTTCCTCTCCCCCGTCCGGATTGATATCTATGGCGCCTTGGGCGACGACGGCAAGGGTTTTTACCGACGCCTTGCTTCCTTCGCTGCTTCCCGTCGCGATGTCTCCCCTTAACAGGAGTTCCGCGACTTCGTTACCCGTTTTGCGCTTAGTCTACAAGTAGTGCAGGCGCGACAGGTTTCCACCCGCCGCCCGCCTCCGTAGTTTATTTATGAATACCCTCCGCACGCTTCTGTGCAACATTGTACAACCAATAAAGATTTGCCCCAATTATTAAATTAGCACAAACCACAAATAGATTGTTAAAAAGTTATTCCAACAGATAATTATTAATTGAGAACCAGACTCGAAAACCTCGACCCCGCGTCGCGGGGTGTCGCTTTTCTACGCGAGAGAAGCTGAATGCAGCGCCATAGCATAGCATTTTCTGTGGTATGGCGCTGCATTTAGAAATTAGGTACTGTACCGAGCTGCACTGAAAAGTAAATTCAGGTATACCGTAGAATCGGGGCCAATGGGCGAAGTATCATTACAGCTTGGCACCAGCCCACTGGCCCAAATCGCTAGCCCTGCAGCCAACGAGCGTAAAGTATTAAAAATTGTTTAAGAGCCAATCCCTGCGCAGTGAACGCGTGCACTCTGTGCGCATTGGTCTGAAAAAAAATGAAATTTGCTAGTTTTTGAAAATTCAGCGACAATAAGAATTAAGCTTTATTACTGCTGCTGCTGCTGTTGCTGATGCTGAATTTTTTCATTGGCTCTCATTTTGTGGATTTTTGACATTTTTTTCGCAGGTCGTACTCAAAAGGGCTCAAAGTTGGCGAGAGTTGCGTGCCACAATACAGAATGTGCGATTTTGGGTATTTTCCCTACATTTACTGTACACTGTAACCTGCCTCATTTGGCGCGCTACCTGCGATTTTGCCCACTTTTTCAACATTTCCCCTAATGCAGCCCTCCTACTACCCCCTCTAAAACTAATACTTGAAGTAATCATTTTTGTAAGGAGAACAAGATATGTATGATTAGTACAGGACTTCAGTGAGTAGCACTAGATTTCTGAAACTAAGAACAGTAATCTAATGATTGATAGGAATTATTTCAACTTGAAACATCATTGAGCACATTAGATACATATGAAAACGGACAGTTTGCATTTAGAACAATACGTAATTCTTTTTGCAATAGTAAATAGAATGTTTTATAGATTTATTTCGGGAAAATGTCACATTTTTCACCAAAGATATCTTTAATGCCTGTACTGATCGCTATAGCTATCATAAGAGTTTTTGGAATTTTTAGCTGGGAGGGGGTATTACTCGCGTTCAACAAAATCTGTTTAATGGTCTTCTTTGACTGGCATCAGTTCCGTCAAAAACGTCTCTGCAAAAACAATTTCAGTTCGAGATGATCACATGACTCTCGAGAGCATTTCTGGCTTCCAGCTTTCAAATTGAATAAAATATTGACGACATACACTATATAATCTGAGGGTCACTCCCCCCTCAACTCTACGCTGTTACTTGCACTGCGTACCGTGGAGATCTCCGACAAAAACTGAGACTGTGCAAATCCCTCGTTTATCCAGTTCTCCTTCACCTCCACTAGCAAGAGGACGAAAAAGCGTTTCAAACATAGCAGACAGAATATGAGGGCGGAGGGGATCTAGAAGAGGCAGAAGGAGCAGAAGAGTAGGATGAAGAGGCCGTATAGGCAATCAAATCGAAGAGCGGGTACTGATGCCGCGAAAGATGTGGTTTGAAAGAGTCTTTATGCCACAAAATAATCATGGAGAAGGTTTTGCGGGCAGTGTGACACGAGAGCGCAGCCTTCTATTGTGTCGAACAGCGGTGGGCAATTTTGAAGTTGCAGTACAACGTAAAGCAGCTTGCTACTGCACAGTGAGGATGTTTAATTCTTTTAATGAATGAAATTCTAGTACAGCTTCAGGAATGGCTCAACAAAAACACAGAGCTATAATATCTCAGCGAAATTCAGTGTCTATACCAGACGTGTAGAAGTACGTACCAGTGCTGTTGTTATCCAACACAACCGGATTTAGCCTTGAGAAGAGAATTGGTGTTATAAGACAATTTAGGAGTGTGGCACCGTGTCTTGAATGCGTAAGATTCATTGCTACAAATACCTTGGTGTACGTGCCAACCGGGAGAGGGAATGAAGAGCAAGAAACATGGTCTGCACAGGGAGACCAGTCCCGCAGTTTATCTGAGTTCGAGTGTTGAGCGTTTCGGGAGACAAGAAAAGGCTTTTTGCGCTCTGTGCACCAAATCGCAACATAAAAAAATGACTTGTTTAGTACAATAGCGCCTGACAACCAGGTGAAAATGCTTAGCGCACGTAAAGCGGAGAGATTTGAACATTCAGCGGACAAAACTGCGGACATTCTCTTCAATATTGCCCTAGACTTACGGTTTGGACACAGAGGGGAGACGCAGCTTAACTCTGTTGAGAATCTCCTCGGGAACCTAGTAGACGTCAGACCAGAGGAAGCTTTAAAACATTGCATCATTACCGCGAATAGGGGGTATTAAAAAGAGGCTTCCAAATGACTTTTGATGGGTACGGTCTCGGTTCAGTGTGTTTTACGCCTGAAAATTTAGCACGCTGCCACCAGTTCGTGTAAAAGTCTCTACTGGACCCCTTCGGAGCTGAAATTGAAGCTGATATCGGTGATTAGGAAGAAAATACGGATGCGGTATTTGCTGGAGAGGGAACAGAGAAACTTATTACTGGAAACGCTGAAGACGTTAGTGCAGACGCCGGCAGTGCCATTTTCGCCGGGGACTGCACTGCTGGTGCAGGTGGCGCTAGTAGCGGTGAAGTGGTTGCATCAGCGGATAGTCGGGCACCAAGTGACGGGGAAAGGCAGCACTAAGATCGCTGTCGGGCTTATATAACTGAAGACGATCCTGAGATTGGGCCTGCGGTTTTCCTCGCGACAAAGAAAGTGTCGCCGATGGCTAGAAATTTAGGAGAGAGGGACGTGACTACAATCGTGGTGAGCGAACACGAAAAAGTGAAGTTTTCGAAAGTGTTACGCTTTTTGTACTCAGTCTGTTGTAAATGAAAAATTTATGAACACTATTTGGGCATGCTGCGCTGGCTGCGCTGGATGAGCTGGCACTCTGCACTGGCTGAGCTTGCATGCTGCGTTGCATGCTGCGCTGGCTGCGCTGGCTGCGCTGTAATTATAGTTTTATTTTCAATTATTTTTAGAGGGATGCTTTGCATCGTACTGCAGCGGTGCAGATACGGCACACAGGTACTGTATAGATGCTACAGATTGTGAGGGTTGAAAACTCTATATGAGGGGCTGTCTATACGAAATAGTAGGAGTAATTGGGAGCCAGCAAGCCCTAGTGGGACACTCACCACACTAAGTCACACACAACATAGAATATAAATCAAGTTGGCAGACAACTTCAAGTCGAGTCCCAAGTAATAGCTTTCACGCCCACTCCTCCCCACCGCCTGTTGACGTCTACCGTATCATTTTAGTCGCTCGCAACGACTCTCATCTCTGGTAGTTAGTGGTTCCATTTTCTTTCGGCGCCATTTTCGCCCTATCACATTTCTGTATCCTCTACAGAGAACACGCTGATGCAGTGTGATCAAAAGTTGGCAGAGCTTGCTGCAGCACTAGTACAGTGGGCACACGAAGACCACACAATCCCCAGTTTTGTGCGCGCAGAATCTAGAGAGTTCTTTAAATCCAGAGAAAGCTTTTGGAAGATTTTTGACGAGCATTTTTTGAAAAATGGTAGTTTTTTCCTTTAAAACTGTTAAAACAGACATCTCAAACCTTTTACCCCCGAAAAAAGCTGTAGTAGACGAAGCGACGCAGCAAAATGACATACTTACAAGCCCTACCTTCCACTTTAAATGGGAACAAAAGATGGATTCGCAGACACTGAAGACACTGGCGATAAAAAGTTTTCTCGGCTTGGCAGATTTAGTATAAAAGGACTTCTTAGAGTCCCTACAGATTTTTAAATCACTCTACAACTACAGAAATGTGTTAAACAAAGTGAAAGCCGCAATTAATTTCATTTTCGACGTGTCACAATAACCTCTGGCGCATGCAGCTATTCTTCAAATTGCTAGCCACGAGGATGAACGAGTATTGGGGCTGCCCACACAAGAAGAATTTTATAGATTATCGCAGCTTGCGAAAGCATAAAAGGGGTGACGCATTCAGTTTTTTCACAAATCTGTCGGGCGAAAGTTACACTTTTCAATTTCAGGACACACGTATAGCTTTTCAATTTCTGGACACACACCCCAACGGTTTGTTTTGCTTTACTGAGCACTTTGCTAGATCGGATGGATCTTCAAAGAGTAAAAACCCAAACCTTTCCTCCTTTGCGTTCAAAACGCAGAAGGATGGCGAAGGAATCGTTCTACTTATTGTTTTGACTTATGATCCGTTCATCTTTGTCTGTTAGCTTACGCAGGCTTAAGAAAAAGTTACTGTAATGTATGGAACTGCAAAGGATTTACATTTTGGAAATACACCAAAGCCTTTAAACCGCGAAAAAGGGTGGCTTCAGAAAAGGGTGGCTTCAGAAAGATAAAGTTCAAGAGGAGGATGTAAACGCTCCTAACATGGATCGGATATATCTTCCAAGAGTAAAACACCCAAACCTTTCCCCTCCTAACATCCCCCCCTCGTTCCAGTCGAAGAACGTCGCAGCCAGAATATCCGAATGAGAGTGCACCGCAACGGCAACGCACTTGTTAAAGGCGCATCCCATGAAAGGGCTTTACTCTCAATGCGCGTAACTGCTGGAGGTAAAAATGTAGTCTACTTGATCGCTATCGCGATCATACCGCAATGATCAGTATACAGACCGTAAGCCAA
Source organism: Kappaphycus alvarezii (assembly GCA_002205965.3). NCBI lineage: Eukaryota > Rhodophyta > Florideophyceae > Gigartinales > Solieriaceae > Kappaphycus > Kappaphycus alvarezii. Next base: position 100,406 of record NADL03000803.1, read on the forward strand.
TTTTTGGCGGTCAAAGAATTGTTCTGAACACATAACTTTATGATGAAGCCAAGCAGCCAGTTTTTTTTGTTGTAAAGCTCAATTTTCTTAGTATGGTAAAGCAAGTCTTAAATCAGTTCACCTACTTGGATTTACAATTAGGAAACATGCAGCGAAATTGTAGGTTCCCAAAACTTATAGTTGCCATTGCAATCATAAGTGTAAAAGGGGGAAATGTTTGGGGAGTTTATGTAACAATGTCTCTGTTACACCACTGTTTAATAGAGACTTGTTCACTGTCGCTATTACAGTTCTCTATTACAAAATGGTGTAACAGAGAAACTGTACGGTCTTGAATTACTTTAGAAATTTGATTTTCCTTCAATGTTTTTATTTGACGTCGAGCCCCACATCATCGTTTTATTTACGTAGTTATATTCTAGATAGTACAATTTTATAGTTACACCTCTACTTTCTAGTAAGTTCTACTGAGCTAGCAAAGTATAGAATTTCTAGAGTAGAGCTACCGTACTGTCTGTAAAAGGGGGGGGCTCATCTGGATTCTTGTGGGAATCCAGGTACACTCCAAACACCCTTTCCCCCCCAACTTTCTGAAACCCTTTACCATCGCCTCTACTGTTCCTTTAGCAGCACCCCAGCTGCCTCCCTCTTTGTCTCAGTTTACATTTGAAAGATACGTACGGCTAAGTTCCGGAGTCATCCAGATAGTGACTACGTCGTAAACATGAGTTAACATGTGCGGTAGACCACCACTCACCATCGCTTCTTACTGAAACACTGCCTCGGCAAGGTCCAGCTCCTTTGCTTGGTCAACTGCGTCATCGACGCCGTCGCCGTCTTCAGAGTTGAATTCAGACCAATATATACATGTCAAAAGCAGCCCCAGGTGCATAGTTCGGTACGGCCCCGTAAGAGCCGGCCAGTGGCCATCTCACTTCTCGTAATAACCTTACCCGCGCAGCAAGTTTACGTCTGCCCATAGACGCCTTCAGGGGTATTTGTGATAGGTGCGGCTTCCAGGGGAGATAGGGGCTGCTCATTACCAGATTGACGGCCGTGAGGGGTTCGGTAGAGACGAAGGGTTTACCGGGGATTATCCCTGTTTGGAGCCCACGGAGCAGAGTCCACATGCAATAGGTCCAAATTAGTCGCAAAATCAGAGCTTGTACTAACCTCGCCTGCGCGCCCAGCTGACGCCTGCCCATAGACGTCTCCGGGTGAGTGTGTGATAGGGGCGGCTTCGAGGGAAGATAGAGGCTGCTCATCACCAGATGGTGACGGGCGTGAGGGGTTAGGTAGATACGGATTGTTGACCGTAGGCTTACTTGCGTTCACCTGAGACTTCGGAAAGATGGACAAGGGGGAAGGTTTGGTTGTTTTACTCTTAAAAGATTCATACGATCTATCCCATGGTTTTCCGGACAACAACAATCGACTCAAAAAAGGGTATACAGACAGAGTAATAGGGAAGGAGCTACACTCCCTGAAAAGCTACCTTCAGGAAAGGTGAAGAGCAGAAAAGGTACTGTCTTGCGCGTTGTGCCAGTAGTGCGATGTCCGGCAAAAGGGGAGCAAGTAAAATCCACCATCACAACCGTGGCGAGCCACGGGTGTGATCTCTTGAAAAACTTCCGCTTTAAACGCGATACTTACAGAAATCGACGGCGACGAAGACAAGTGCTCCAGAAGAAAGGCCTCGGGTACAACCTCCAGGACCGTTTGGCTCAGGAACCGTCCCATGCTGGCGGGAGAACTGCTAGGGTTGAGTGCGGTAGGGTGCACTGAGCGTTGCGGTACTTGGTCGAGGGTGAGAGCCTTCCTGGGGTGGGAGAAATAGCCACTTGAGAAGGCCATATCACTAGCTGATGCAACTAGAGCCCCGTGGACGAAAGTGCGCGATCAGAAAGTCGCGCGACGACACCAGTGCCCGGCGCCTAATGAGGCGCAGGCGCCGAGCGTGGCAGAATGAAGGTTGGAGAAGGGCAGTCTAGGAGGGAAGGGGAAAGTGTTTAAGGGGGATGTGTCTCAGATTTAAGAGTAAAAGTCGCGAAAAGTTAATTAAATTACGTTTGAAATTGTTTCAACTTTAAAAACTGCAAAGATCTTATTTTTGGCCATTTCCTCATTTAAAATAACTTTCATAGTATTAAAAAGATATCTTTATCTAGAAGATACCTAGTAAAAGTTTTTATTAATTGCGTTGCCGGTTTGAGTTTATAAAAAAAATGTTCACATATTGATGTACTCAGACCTCTTTTTTTACTTCTTATACAAAAATCTGTTCAACACTTCGTGGAAGGATGATTTGGTGCTAGAATTTCGGAAATAAGCTATATTACAGCAATAAGTAGCCCTCAAAGATATATCCTTTAGGTTACTATGACTTTTGTTATAGGATTTTTCTATAAAATATGTCCTCAAGGCTTTAAGCATATTGTAGTTTTTAGGGTTCGTAATGGAATATATAAAAACGAAGAAGTGATCACTATCAACGTTTAATGAACTTAAACGATCAAAAACTGATACTGAACCTTACGGTACATATATAGATCACATCTGAATAAGAAGGGCAAACAAAATGGAACAAAAACTATTGCTACGCTAAAGCAAAAATTCGAAAACTGTACGGTATACATAGAAATTGGAGTGAACATTAATATATGTTACCATTTCGGATAAATAACAAAAAATAGAGCCATGCACATAATTTCAGGTCTCTAATCCCAATTACATTCGGAACAGTTGGATTTTCATTAAAATTAGCTACAGCATTAATTCTGATGTTTTTCTTCATTTGAATGTATTATAAGGACCAAAAACTAATAAAAGTTAGCTACTCATCGGAGTTGCATGTGCTACATAGTTCATGCCAAAATTTCCTTTGTATATCAATTACGCGATGTACTTGACGGATTGACCACATAGAATTGCACCATTAACAAGTTTCTAATTTTCTTATTTTCTCTTGACTTCTGCTTGGATTCCCTCTCCATATCGGCATGGAAAGTAGTTTTAAAGATTTTTTCCTTGCTTTCAAAAGTCAGAAGATTATAGCAAAAAATATTGTTCTTGATGCGTTACTCAGCCGAGAAATGCCTGTTTGTACCGAGAATCCCAATATAAATAAATAAAACAGTTTCCTAACTGACTATAGTGACTGAAAAGTTCGAAAAACTAGAAAATAGATGATAAAGCACGGAAACATAAAATTATATGTACAAAAATGTGGGATGTAAGCTAAGAAATAACTAAAACTTAATCCAAAATCTGGTAAAAAGATAGGGACGGGCTATTAGAAAAAGAGATTTAAAGCTTCCTAACTACACTGTTAATGTGATATATATCCATAAAATATGTACTTCAATAGAAAAATTAGTATCATTCGGCTATCAGCGAAACTGGGTCAGAAAAAATCTCTTTGACTACAATGAATATCAAATTGGAATAAAGGTGGAAGTAGGAATTTATAGGCCGGGTAATATATGCTTTTCTAGACCACCACTTACCTGGAAATTACCGTGATGCATGATAAATATAAAGACTTGAGATTCTTGATTGCTATTTACTTCTTACACCTGAGAGTTTTAGAAGCAATTTTTTCTTCTCTCAATATTTATCACGGTATATACGCTCCTGTACAAATTTACTGGGTACCAACCCACATATCTACCACAGTAAATTTACCCCCCATTTCACACTATGCTAAGAAAATTATCAGAACATTTACCCCCATCTTGAATTGTATCAATGGCCCTTCTTATAATTTGATCACTAGTTATTCAAAACTTCTAATTAAATATACCTGATTCGAATAAAATATATAATAAAAATTTTAAAAATGACTTTTAAGATGAAATAAAATAAATTGATTGTCGAATAAATAATTTAAAAAGTGTGTTTCTCTTCGACTGAAGGAGATTGATAGAGAACTTTGTCTCTGTTTTTCAAATATTAGATTTATACACAATTAATGAGATTATGGGCTCTCAGTATCCACAAATTTACGTCCATGAAACCTTTCAATACAGTATTCGAATTTTTCAAGAGCTTCAAAAGTAATAAATTACTTGCAAATTTCGGTACTTTTTTATCATTAAGCAAAGATCTATGCTATAGCCAATTAATTTTAGACCCGAATCGTCGCAGGTTTCTGCTCTGAACAACGTTTCTCACTTTTCTTAACTCGCAGCTAGCATTTTTCTGTACTACTGTCTTTACTACACACATGAAGCAGGTTTCTCAATTTAATATATTGCTCCTGAGAATGCAGTGAAATAGTTATGTCTACATGTACTTGACAAGACCCCAGCAAATATTCTTAAAAACATTCTCTAGACATGGAAACATAAGAAGTAAGAGTTTTATACTAAATTTAAAGAAATTAACTAATGAATTGTCTTGGAATTGGAAAATAAAAATTAATTTTAATTGCGCAGAAAAACTCTTACTGGTATATTTCAGCCCTAAAGGGATATTCGTAGCAGAAATGAAAATTTGAGAGAAGTGAATTTGCGATGATTATAATATTGACACAAAAGCGAGTCGGGTCGACGAAATATTATTTTAAAATTTAATACATCTCAGAGAGGATGCTCATTTACTCAGTCTTAAATTAGAATTTGAGCATCAGTAATATGTATTAAAATGCAATTTCTTCTCCAATTCATAAATTAGTTACAATCTGGTCATTTTAAGAGTAGCTATCCTGAGAAAAATTTTTATAACACAATATTTTCGAACGATCTTTTACTATGTTTTCAACTACTCAATCATGCCAAAACACATATTGAAGTATGTACTTTACTTCCAAATTATAATATTGTACCTGATTAACACATACCGTATCCGCTGTAAATTCAAAATTTTGTGCAAAATATCTGAGAAATCAAATATATTATCTATAAATCCTTTCCGAAAAAATATATATTGTACACTTTAGGAGATAATAAATGTTCTCCGGCTACGTAATGGCTCTAAGATTTTTAAGCTAAACCATCAGGGGTGCTTAAACTTTTTTTAAATTGTGATCCTATGAATTGAAGAAATTACTCTATTGTCCCTCTAATACTGGCTACACATCTTTCACTTGGTATCCCTTGTAAGCAAGGAAAAGGGGCACCGATTTCTAAGCCCATAGTTTCGTATTGTTTCCAAACTTGAAGGAAAATAGTGCCAACAATAGTTTCATCAGAAAAGTTCCCATTTCTTGAAATATTTAGGTGCAAAGAGGCCATATGTGAAAGCTCTTTTTGGCTCTTTGGAGAACCAAAAAGAAACGGAGAGAATAAATGAGGACATATTTTCCGCATTTTCACAAAAAATTTACCATGCCCTTGAGAGTTGCATACAATAAACGGCTTCTTCGTCCTTATTCCGGAGCTGACAATTCGATCTACACGTTTAAGGGGCCAGAGAGAATTATTAAGTACAAATCCCCCGTACTTGTGAAGAATTTTAAACTTCATGTAATCTGAGAATAGTCTGATGTTTCCCTTATATTCATTTCTAAATAATGAAATTTCATCTGGAAAAATTTGCTCTACGGCAGAAAAAGTCCAGAGAATTGAAATAAAATCCGGATGTTTTATCTCCCATTGTTTTATGTTTTGGAGGATTTCTTCTGGTGTGTAATCGCATAAGGCGGGGTCAAAGCACCGAAAATCAAGGAAGTGCATAACGATATTATACTTTCTTTTACCTCCAGACTTTAAAACAACCCATGACCTATACGCAGATGTGTCATTTAAAACGTTTACATATTGTTCATGGCCTGCAAAAAATAAATTAACCGCTCCCTTGACTGCCTGCCTACCATAATCAAGGGATCCATCAGGTTGAACAGTCCAGTTACTTTTGCTGCGACTATACACGTCGAAATCATCCATATAATCGTGTCCAGAAATGATTCCTCCTGTCCTCACTTTCGGATACCAAAGTTTCAAGTCTTCAAACACACCTTTGAAATCGTGACGAGCGTCAATGTAGACGTAATCAAAGTTTGAATTATTGTAGTTCATGGCACATACATGTGAGAAGTCTCTGCAGGTTTCCACGATATTTTTCCATGGCTCAATATTATCTAAAGCTGTTTTCATAACAATTTCTTGCTCATTTTGGTCAACATTAGATTTTGCATTGTAATTTTCCTGATGCAACCACGGGTCAACTAAGACATATTTCTCACATTTTTCCCATTTACTTAATATCTGTTTCGAAAAATTTCCCATAAGAACTCCAACTTCTACACCATTTTTCATTGATAACTCCTGTAAAATATCTGAAAGTACATCTCTTCCATCAGAACTGAGTGATTTAATAACGTTTCTACTCCGACCTCTTCTTTTCTTTATCTCAAATCGATTTTTCGGGAGATTATGTCTAAAAATTGTCTGCAACTTCTCCGAGCCCTCTGATGAAACTTCGGGAATCTTTTTTTGCAAGCCAAGTAGCTTTGTGAAAATAGCACAGAAAAGGAAACCTAAAAAGAAATAAAAGGACCCTCTTTTCCTGACGCTTGATAGCCCATAAATTTTTGAAGATTTCGTACCCTTCATTCTCACGACTATAAACCAGGAGTTCGAAACAAGTCTTTAAGATTAATATTTTGAAATCTTAGACGCTTATCTTTAAGTATGTGCCGAATCCGAAGTCGAGACTATCTACTCCAAAAGATTGTTTTCAAATGGTTTCAGAAACGACATTGACAATGAAAGTATTTTATTTTTACAAATCATCTCACTCAGAGAAGTTGAACCTGAAAAGTAGTAAATTAGGAATAGTGAAATATTAGTTCTGATGTCAAAAAATTTCTGCGAGATATAACTGTTTCTATCTGGCACCTTAAAGTTTTGATTCAAGGTATAAATATTTTGACTGAAATCAGTTTATGGTAGTGTATAAATTCGAAATTTCGTACTTAATATGACGAAATTTACATCTCGCTAAATATCCTGAGAAAAAGAGAAATAATAAATGAAGAGTCCGAATAAGTTTTTTACATGGGGCAAAGGTGATTATTATTCGAAATCGTTTAAAACAAATTTCAAAGGAAAAAATTCACAGAACATTAAACTTTAAGTATTATTTTTTTGCAGGAACTTCATGGATTTACAATACATGACTAAAATATATGAAAAATTGAATATTGAATATATGGTGGCATAGAAACCAATTTAAAGTATTTTTCAAGTCGGCGTTAGCGATTTGGAGCCTTTTAGAAAGAAAATATTCCTTTAAACTTAAAAATATATCATCTGCCTGAGTGAAATACAGATTTATCATGTGTATAAAATATTTTACCTTTATGAGGTAATATTGAACTTACTCAAGCCCTCTCTCTTTGGGTAGAGGTTTTTTGTTGTTATCAAATATTATAACCATTCTCTATACAATTTTTGGAAGGGATTATGTATCTAATATTGAAATATAAAAATGGAGAAAAAAGATTAGCATGAAATAAAATGAATTAAAGTATATAATTTTGAATTTAATAGAAACGAATAAAAAAGAATAGCAATAGAAAGTTGTAACTCAGAAAAATGAAGAAAATTATTGATCGATAGATTATGGCTAAATTTTCTTTTTGATATAAATTTGATATATGAACTGAGAAAAAAGTTTTTTTGCACCGAGTTGATCGTGATCAACGTTTCTGAGTTTTTAAATTTGAAACAAAAAATTTTCATTAAAGCATGAGTATGTTTTTCCCAAGGAGGGAGTATTCAAGTAAATTAAATTGATGCTTATTTTTAATTTTTGCGACCTCAGAAAAGTAATATTTTCTTTTTAATAAAAATATTTTTTGCATGCAATTACAAATTAAAAATTAGTTCAAAATTAAAAACTTATTTCTGAACTTAAATTTCATTTAACTAATCGCAAAAGAAATTATTCAGTTTTCGTTAAATATGAAAGTAAGTATATCGACAAATCTCGTGAAAGGCATAGAATGAGATACCTGGCGATTTTTTTGGATGGATAAGGTAATTTAAATTGGGCATATGAAAGAAATTTATTTCGAAATATTTTAGCCTCTACTTATCGTTGCGGAAGTATTTATCTAATAATTTCGGATTAAAATAGTAAAGAAATTTTATAATCAACAATTTGGTTCAATCGCGGCTTGAAAAACAAAAGTGAGTTTTTGGCCTGCTATCCATGAAATATTCAATTCGAGGAGACTACTTCGAAAATATTCTCTACATTCAATCTTGGAACTTCAGGATACACTAAGTAAATAAATTCTCAATCTAGTCGCAAATAATTCTCAGCAAACCTTTCAAAAATAGGAAGAGACAAGTAAACAGATTTTTTTGGCATAGAAAATTACACGTAAGCATATTTGTGGTCATAGGAATAAAATATGAATACAATATGAAATAATTTCATGTGAATATAGAGGATTAAATTGGCTAATATTACTAAAACAAGTAAGATAATTACTTTTGTTCTAACGAATTATGACTAGTTTCAAATTACATAAAAAAAATCAGCTATAATTAAAAAGTAAATGGCGTTTCCTCCCCTAAAATTCATTCCAAATCGTGTTTCTATATTTTTAGTCCTGATACAAAATAATTTGATCTGTTGTAAACTTAATCCTTTTTCAATGATATTTTTTGATTTTAGGGGCTACGACAACACTGAGGCATTAAACTTATTTTTTTTAAGTAAATAATTTATTTTATAAAAGAATGGGCTTTTTTCAGTTTTTTATTATTAAATGGAAGTCAATTGAAAATCTTTAGTAAAACTTTACCGCATGTATTATGTAATTATTTTATTTAGAGAAAAAACGATATTTCCAGTCTGAATCAATTTCAGTTAAAAAATAAGAACATTTTGGGTTTTATCAAAGCTTTAAAGACCATATGAAGCTGCAGAAGTTAATTAAAAAGTTGCTCTCCATTTTTTTGATTTCCGCTTAATTTAATAGCCGTGGTAAGATTTTTTTTGAAGCATATTCTTATGCATTTTGTTTATCGCAAGTAATAAGCATGTAGTGTTTCTTTATGTCCGCAGCGAGTAGAAAAAGAGAATGCAAAGCAATATATATATATGTGAGGGAGGGTGAAACTCAGTTTAAAGTTTACTAAAATCTACTGTTATTTATTTGAACTGAAAAAAGATAATTTCAAAACATTAATAAGCATTTAGAATAAACATTTAACATAAATGACAGAAAAAAGAAATTGAGCAAACTAATTGCTGGGCTGGAATAAAAAAGCAAATATTAATGAAACAAAAAATATGAAGCCTTCAAACTTTATCCAAAAATAAGCATATCTTCAAGCTGTAAAAAATAGCTTTATGGTCTTGGAAAAGACTCATTATGACTCACTTGAGTGGTAAAACTGTTGCAAAAAGCCAATATCGGTATCTGGTTCCGCGAAAACTTTATTCTATCAAAGTTATTTCCCGAGGTTGCTCAAATTCATACTACTGTTCCGGCGCTATAAATATTCCAAAAACAAAACAAATCTTATGTCACCGTATACAAATTTCTATCGCTAGCATTTATTTCACCTTCAATGTCCCATTTTTCTATATGTAATTGACTTCATGTTCACATTGATCAACAAATTTTTTGGAATGCGCAATACATGAAAGTATAGGTAGTTACCTTCACACGGCGCGAAAAACTATCTACTTTTATAATTGAGTACAATCCGTCGTAAATAAACGATTACCCTTAAGGTTTTGGTTGGCTAATTACTAATACACTTCGGGGAGTAGACATTTCTTCCTTACATCCATATTTTTGAGACTGAACCTAATGAGAAGGGCATGGTTATCTACCTCTATTTATAGGTTTCAGTACATGAACAAGATCTTGTTCATTATCTGGCTTTCAGGTAAACAAATGTAAGAATATGGGTCATATCTAGCCCTTTGTGATCGTATAAATTTTGACACATGTACCTAGTAGCACTAACTTTTTTCCAACTACCTACTTTAAATACTGTCTAGCAATTCCAAATGTCAAGTCAAAGTGCCTGGAGAACTGACAGGCTGGTTTCAATTTCCATAAAATCTGCTACAAATTTCCCATCATGGCCTTTTTATTCCTGAATATATTCCAAATAATTAGTTAATTTCATATATGCAGAAACGAAATCACATGTAGAGAGTTTTATTCCAATTTGAATCCCTGCATCCCATCATTCCTAAATGTTGAGCTCTAATTACGTTATTTTATCGCTCTTACAGCCAAAAAGAATCCCCATCGATTTTCCCAGGGATATTCTGTCTTGTTACTGTGAAGCGACAGACTAGCTACCCAAGTTGACTGAATTTAAATCCTCGAAGTGATTTAAATAATTTTTCTAAGCAAAAAATAAGGATCTGAAGCTCTATGAATTCTTGAATAGGAATAAAGTAAGAAAATTAATATAAAATGAAGGCAATGTAATTAAATTAGTTGCAGAATGTAATTTTATTTGTCAGGCAAGCAGTACTGCTATCTAAACGAAATTAAATTAATTCATGCTTCCTTCTCTCTATGAACTAATGAAATATTTTGGGAACGTGATTTTTTTAATTCAAGTAATAACAAAGTGCTTTATGATTAGACTTCGGAAAAGGTTCCCTTTTGGGTCTAAAATCGACTTTTACATTTTGAAAATTACTGATAAGCTATTCTTGAGCAGCTTTATCATGGAATGAGATAAAAAAGGGCCTTAAAATTTGAAAATCACCGTATACTCCAAGAAAGCAGAAAATCATTGCCTGCAACCGTTCTATGATTAAGATTTTGATTTGTGCTCTGTGAGCTGTACGAATTAATCCCGCTTCTTCTTTTTTCTTTTCCTCTCGTCCATAAGCCCTTGAAAAATCTGAGGTATATCAAAATTTTATGGCTATCGTAACGTAATCTAACCAGAAAGAGGCCATGAGAATTTTTTTTGTTTTAATCTTTAATTTATGACTTCTTTTTTCCGCCCTTCAGTTCGTACCTGAAGATTGAATTTTTGAATAAAAAGATTATACCAATGATACCCAAAACATTTTCATTCTTTTCCGGAAACATGTTTAAACCTAAACGTATTTGGAGACTGATAAGATGAAACTACGAAATCATTTACAAATGCACCCCTATTCATATTGCATCCAGTTATTATACTCCAATCCATACTAGTTCTGGGTGCATAGAGCTATAGAACCTTATGTAGTCTACAGTTTATATGTATACATTTTATATTTTCGGGTCCAAGAAATATGTACTAAATCGTTGTGCGAGGTACCGTATAGATGTTATTTCATCGTTCATATTATCAATTGCGTCTGTACAGTTCTATGCGTTAGAAAATCACGAAATTTATCATATGAATAGATTTATTGAAAATATAGAAAACAAAATAATTACTGTTAGTATTTTGGCGATGAAATTGAGAGATTATGATAAATTGTCTACGCTACAACAATGGAATTAGTTCACAGGGCAAATATCTCATTTTCCAGGTACCTGAACGATGAATGTTTTTAGCCATGTTTTTCGTGCTTAATATTCCGAAAAAGCGCCAAAATGCACTAGGTTTACGAACTCCGCACAGCCTGACCGAAGTTTGCACCAATAGATTCACTCCACAATAAAACTCTCCGCAAAGTATCGCAAATTCATATAATTCTCTTTATAATAGCTAAACGTGAAAGGTTATGCTTTTTATCACCTGAGATGACCAAAATACAGAAAATTTACATGACACTGATTCTGGTTTAGCTACTTTTTGTAAGAATTAAATTTACGGACAGGTATATATGCGCCCATTTACCCAACTTCACAAGATTTTTTCATCAAAATGTATTAAAAGAGTGACAGGGAGATAGCAAAAATTACATTAATCTCTACCCAAAAATTGAAGAAAAACATTTTTGAAAACACTTTTAAGTCGAAAATTCCGACATTCAAAAGATCATTATGAGACACATTTTTCTATCCGATGTATTGATGATTTCATAAATACAAATAGAGCGCCGTGTAATAATTTCGAAAGTTCGAAATTGAAGCGACCACATCCGGATTATTTGTTTGCTATCAAAATAAATGTTTCGTTTCGAGACACCAGTTTCATGATTCACAAAGAGAAATTATATTGTAAACTTAAGCGACTAACTTGCTGTAGAAGTTTTGCTACATGACCTTTAAATATTTATCATGAATCGAGAATATTTTAAATATTATATTATATGCGATAAAAAACTCATTGATGTATTCTTGCTCGATTCGAACGTTGAATAATCAGCAAATTGGGTGTGGAATTGAGAAAATGAACTCACTTAATAACTGAATTGAATTGGCACGAAACTTTTTCGAAAGACCAATAGGAAACTGGCCTACGCGAAAATGCATTCGACCAGTTGAGCTGTTGACATCACAAATTTATGCTCTTCTGAAACGTGACGGATAATATCGTGTTTTGAACATTCTGTCTCATGAAATGTTTCCGACGATTTGAAGTAGTTTATTATTTGTTAGATGATTGCTATTATTCAGCCGCCAGAGAAAGGTGGCGTCGATTGTTTTGATATGAGGATCAAAAAATTTTCAGAACAGAAAGAAATTTTTGCAGCCTCGTGTACCTAAATATACTTGTTTACCTAGGTTTCGAAACTAATGCATATGAGTAAGCTGTTGTTGTATATTATGGATATACAGTCAAGAAAACGGCGACGCGTAGTTGCATCAGCTACCAGATTCCGCCCAATTCAATTCATTGGGCCATCGAGTTTATCGCCCAGTGGTGCCTTATTTCCATAATTGCGGCATCCTCACAGCGCAAGGAATGTAAATGTTTTCCAGTCTAAAACTGAAAGATTCTGGGTAGATAGCGGAAATAATTTCCCGCTATTTGGCCGTATTCGGCATAGCTACTGTGCGTAAAATAAAAGGGTGTGCATTGCAGTTGTTTTTTGCCCTCTTTCCCCAAAATGGGACACACCACTGCGACCCATCCACTGCGTCAGTAGAAAAAGGAGGAAGGTCAGCTAATCGTTTATGGTTTTTTTTTGTGCATTTTTGTACCGGAATGGCCAGTGACTACGGCGCCGAATACAGTTAGAAACCGAAGTGGACAGTGCGTCAAGTTCTGACCCTCCCGAAGTCTCAACTTCTCTCTGAAGGTTTTTTTTCTGATCTGCTGGCCTGGATGACCGATTACATGGCTCTGAAGATTTTCCGTACACAATCGTTTTCATTTCCTCAGCAGATATCTCGGAGATTTTGACAACATTTTCTGCGGTAGATACCTCAAAATGGGCTAAGTCGTGTAAAAACTCCTGGTTGGCCGCACTTGACCCTCGCACTGGGCCCGGACCAGCCCACTTGGTCAGTTTAATGGACTTGCCGCTCAACAATTTTCGGTCAAGCCCAGCAGTTAACCCAGAATACACTTGTACGCTCCTATCGTAGTCTTCGTAGAGCCCATGAAACGCTCTCCACTTTTCTGACGCACAGGGAGCTCTATGCTTGGTCACAACTTTTCCTAAGCTGCTTACGATGGAAACCAAAGAGGAGGAAATTGTTGGAGGGGAAAATATTTTGGCGAAAAATCCCAGAAACGCCAGTACTGAAATGGTTAAAAGAAGTAATCGGATCCACAAGGGACCCCTATACGTAAGTATTCCGTTGGAAATGTTGACTTGAAGCCCGAGATCCTTTACAACTGATGTTGCTAAGCCCCCCGTAAACGAATCATCCGCTGCATGTCTTATATGCATAGCAGTAATCAGTTTTCCAGCCAGGAATCTTTGTTCTATTCTTCTTGCTCGAACGTTGAATGAAAGCAAGTTGACGAAACAAGGAGCCATTGTTGCTTGCAAATCGTTAGCATGTGATTCCGCTTCAATCCAGTGCGTGCCGGGTATCTCTCTCCTCTCATCTTTTACATCCCCACAAGCTATCTGTCCAGCCTTTTTCTCACAACTGAGTGAAACTATACTCCTTCGTAATGTTATAGAGTACATCCACTCCGGCCCAAAAATATTGGGGTCTTTATTCAAGAAAGACACTTTGTACTGAATATGTTCAGTGTTGTCATTTTGTACGACATTGGTCACATTGAATTCAAACCTTACACCTTTTTCCGGTATTTCTCCGTCACAGGATGTTTCCATAGAGTTTGAAGATGTCGTAGCACAGTACTGCAGTGGTTGAGGTCTCTCGAGGGATAATTCGCCTACGTATCCAAGTGTATAAAATTTATCGGTTATTGCATTGTCCAGTTCGCCTTTGAAAAGATCAGTCGGAAGATGGTAGAGTAGTAACTCGTTTTCATTCTGTGTGAAAAACGCAGTATTATTTTCATTCGGTCCCGTTGCCAGTACACTCAATCCTGTTGCAAAAAATTGAAACCTTGGAGATCCCTGCTCATCTCCCGGATCTCCTGAGAGGAGATAGCCTCCACCCAAAGGAGCAAGAGTCAGGTCTTTCCTCTCAGAGCCAGTCGGTACTAGGGATGGACTGGATGGAATACCATAATTAACGGCCTGCTCAGCCAAGTGATTCATTATTATTAAAGAAATTACAGCAATAAATCTAGATCGGCTGAAAAGTGAAAAAGTAGCTTTCGGACGTGCCACGATTGCCAGATAGTCGCAAAGTGAGTCAAGTCTCATTCCAAATTTCAAACGAATAGAGAGAATGAATGTAGTGACCGATGTGACGAGAATGTGCAAGCCTAAATCTCCACCCAGGGAGTATATGACGGCAACAATATTTCTGTTTCCTTGCAAAGAAATCCCTGAGAAACATATGGACCAAATGAAAGCAGAAAATACAAAAAACAAGACGATCTCAATCACATCATCCCCGAGTACATGGAAAAATTTCGGTCCTCTGTGATTGGCTCTCCGAACTGCTGGAAGATTTTCCATTCTCGAGGAATCACTTCACGAAGTTTGCAAAATATGAAACAACGTGCACAAGCCTAGTCTCTCGCAGTCCCGAATCCCACGGATCAAGCTGCAGAGGTACTTAATATGTATGCAAGCTGCGAAAACGGCATCGTGCATATTATTTACAAAATGTGGGGTAATGTAAACACTAGCGATTCGGAGGATGGAATTTACTAAACATTTAATTTCTTCCGGCCGCGGTATTGCAATTTGCGTTGGGGATGGTAGTGGTAATTCTGTTGTTAGATGAGGAAAGCGGGGCGTTTTTAGCGGGTACAACATGCACACACTATATATCTGCCCTTCCCGTAATTTGATTTTCTCAGTAGTTTGAACAAGGAGTATTTAGTGGTTTGAAAATAATTTGTGGGAATATAGAAGGGAAAAAGTTGCGCACTCCGAATTTTCGCACAAAATACTAATAAATGTGCGCAAATTATATTGGGAGGAACATGCAGCAGTATAGCAGGATTAAAAAATCAATGCAGGGCAATGAAAACGACAATGTACAGAATATGTACTTGAAGCCCGAAGCCGACGGACAACAGTTGGTGCAGGGCCCTAATGATCAACCGAAATATTTGTAACTGGAAAAATTCAGTTTGAAGTCAAAAACGAGTTTGGGCTCCATAATGGAGCGGCAAAAAACCTTCCGGAACCCAAACCACGAATTCTGAATAATTTCTTTCGGAAGAAAAAAACATAGCAAGGTTGCAGAAACCCAAATGCGGCTGCATTGGGATTTCCCTTTTCCAAGAAAAAATGTGCAACATTAGTGGCTCTTCACGGCCCCGACAATTTTTAAATATAGTGACTGCTTGACAAAATTCGTAAAAAAATTATCAACTGGACATATAACATTCAAAATTTCGCCAAAATAGAAAACGTCCATGAGGTCGAATTTTATAATCGTTCCGGAGCTATTTTTTTCATCAAGGTAACAGCAATCCGGCAAATTTAGGTACCGTGCAATGGAGAAAATGTGAAAACATAATTTAAAACAAGCACGCATATTTTATGTACAATAAAATCACATGATTTTGAAATGAGCCTGCACTTTCTCCTAGTTTTATCAGGGCACACACGCTTTGCCCTCTTTTCAATGGGAAAAATCCGTTAAGAGTCAAACCTTTTTCAATCGCTACATCGAATGGCGCAACATCTCACTGATACTGAAATTGACCATTCCAGTACTGGAAAATATCAAAAAGAGTACAACTATTATATGAAGGTAACATTGGGCGGAAAAAAGCTGATTTCGCTGTTGTTCCATACCCATTCCGTGAAATCAATAAAATATTACTCTGTAACGTTTCCTATTATTAAGAGCAGAAACGGATAATACATCCAGTATTCGATGCTTCTCCTGAAACCGCAGTTTCTCAAATGGAAACATCATTATCAGAAATTTTCCTATCCGTTGTATTGATGATTTCATAAATACAAATAGAGCGCCGTGTAATAATTTCGAAAGTTCGAAATTGAAGCGACCACATCCGGATTATTTGTTTGCTATCAAAATAAATGTTTCGTTTCGAGACACCAGTTTCATGATTCATAAAGAGAAATTATATTGTAAACTTAAGCGACTAACTTGCTGTAGAAGTTTTGCTACATGACCTTTAAATATTTATCATGAATCGAGAATATTTTAAATATTATATTATATGCGATAAAAAACTCATTGATGTATTCTTGCTCGATTCGAACGTTGAATAATCAGCAAATTGGGTGTGGAATTGAGAAAATGAACTCACTTAATAACTGAATTGAATTGGCACGAAACTTTTTCGAAAGACCAATAGGAAACTGGCCTACGCGAAAATGCATTCGACCAGTTGAGCTGTTGACATCACAAATTTATGCTCTTCTGAAACGTGACGGATAATATCGTGTTTTGAACATTCTGTCTCATGAAATGTTTCCGACGATTTGAAGTAGTTTATTATTTGTTAGATGATTGCTATTATTCAGCCGCCAGAGAAAGGTGGCGTCGATTGTTTTGATATGAGGATCAAAAAATTTTCAGAACAGAAAGAAATTTTTGCAGCCTCGTGTACCTAAATATACTTGTTTACCTAGGTTTCGAAACTAATGCATATGAGTAAGCTGTTGTTGTATATTATGGATATACAGTCAAGAAAACGGCGACGCGTAGTTGCATCAGCTACCAGATTCCGCCCAATTCAATTCATTGGGCCATCGAGTTTATCGCCCAGTGGTGCCTTATTTCCATAATTGCGGCATCCTCACAGCGCAAGGAATGTAAATGTTTTCCAGTCTAAAACTGAAAGATTCTGGGTAGATAGCGGAAATAATTTCCCGCTATTTGGCCGTATTCGGCATAGCTACTGTGCGTAAAATAAAAGGGTGTGCATTGCAGTTGTTTTTTGCCCTCTTTCCCCAAAATGGGACACACCACTGCGACCCATCCACTGCGTCAGTAGAAAAAGGAGGAAGGTCAGCTAATCGTTTATGGTTTTTTTTGTGCATTTTTGTACCGGAATGGCCAGTGACTACGGCGCCGAATACAGTTAGAAACCGAAGTGGACAGTGCGTCAAGTTCTGACCCTCCCGAAGTCTCAACTTCTCTCTGAAGGTTTTTTTTCTGATCTGCTGGCCTGGATGACCGATTACATGGCTCTGAAGATTTTCCGTACACAATCGTTTTCATTTCCTCAGCAGATATCTCGGAGATTTTGACAACATTTTCTGCGGTAGATACCTCAAAATGGGCTAAGTCGTGTAAAAACTCCTGGTTGGCCGCACTTGACCCTCGCACTGGGCCCGGACCAGCCCACTTGGTCAGTTTAATGGACTTGCCGCTCAACAATTTTCGGTCAAGCCCAGCAGTTAACCCAGAATACACTTGTACGCTCCTATCGTAGTCTTCGTAGAGCCCATGAAACGCTCTCCACTTTTCTGACGCACAGGGAGCTCTATGCTTGGTCACAACTTTTCCTAAGCTGCTTACGATGGAAACCAAAGAGGAGGAAATTGTTGGAGGAGAATGCACTGTTTGCTACTGGCACACCATGCCCAAGAGCAAATTGCCCTCACAAGTTGGACTTCTATGGTGACCACCTCCTCCACTGCCTGCACGGCCCCCTCAGGAGCATCCGTCAGGACCGGCAAGTGAAACTTTCGGCTAGGGACCTGGCCAGAGCCGCCTGTCATCCCGGCGTAGAGCCGCGAGAGGGACTCCACCGCACGAGACCGGATGTTCGGGCAATGGGAAGCCGCGGGGGGACTGACTTCTTCGATTTTACCTTTGTCAATCCTCTCGCTCCTTGACCCGTATTTACTCCGTTTCTTGGTTCCCCCATGGCGACCACTTGTTCCAATTAGTTGATGCTTTTTGGAACATTGCCTAACCTATTTTTCAATCTGTAAAACACCCCAATTTTTCTCCCTTTAGGGAGAAATCTTGCAATAGGCAGTTCTGAAATGGGTGCAAGTACCCGCAATACACAGATAAGGTCATGGATAAGGTCTAGGCTCACATATAGACCCAATTTTAAAATTCAGTTGTCGCCCTCATCTTCGTTAACTCCAGAACGAAAACCGGCGGCAGCCAAGGTAGTTCAACCAATGGGCACTATTCCCACGCAGAATGGGATGCTTGCTGTAAGAAGAGAGTCAATATCGCATTGATGGATATAATCGCATTGTATGCCTGGATTATCTTTTCAAACCCATTAAGTATGGCATTCGAAAACTGCCAAACACCCTCTGCCGGCGAGGGGAAGGAGTGTAACTGCCTTAAATCCTGAAGATAGACGTGTTTGGTTTCTATGATCTCAATTCTGTTTGAAAAAAGTTTATATACCACAATATGTCGTCCGCTAACGTCGAGAGGTCGACAGAAGCTGGAAATTTTTAAAATTCGGCTCTTACGGATTGGAAAGACGGATCAAACGGTGTGAAAAGTCTATTTTGATCAGTCTAAGCGACCCGTCTTCACATTAGAAAAATTGAGGCATTCATATGGATTTTCAACCAAGGTTGAGATTTAACATACTGAAGAGCGCTCACTTCCTGTTATTCGTCATAAATATCAGCTATCTACATTTTTGTCCCACACCATCTATGTAATAAATGTTTCATAATCCACACATGAAAATTTAATACCAATTTTCATTGCTCTACGCTTGGAATCTGGTGATATCTTTCGTACTTCACTGAATGTAAGGCCGTACTCTCCAGAGATCTGTCGAGGCGCAAAATGCTTGTGCTGCCGTAATTGGATGTTTTATTGTTTCTCTTACACTTCCCGAAAGCAAGAAGAATGCAATCATATTCTAGAGAAATGTGGTTTTAAGAGTGTTCACATCAGCAGCCTCCCTCCAAACGCGAACTTCGTCGGCAACAGATACGTCCTATGTATCCAAGACCCAGGCACACACACATAATGCTTCAAAGAAAAATGATTCTCCAGTGAAATCAGGATCGTTTTAGCCACAAAATTGCGACCAATTCACCCACGCTTATGAGGTTCACGCTCAGGATCATCGTTCCATTCCCTCGCGCTTTCTTTGGTGGTGGAATTTAGGCACGCAACATCGAACAGGCTTATACGCAGTCACCTCTATTGCAAAGAGATGTTTTATACGGCCGCATCCGGAAGCCAAGCTGCCACCTGACCACGTTCCCAAAATTCAGCTTCCATATTACGGACTTGTGGAATCGACCTCATGCTTTTTCGACGCCTATTACCCGGTATTTGCGTAAAAGGCTCAATACAGGCTCAGCACCTTTCGATCCCTGATTTCTCTACAAGACAGATAAATACACGCTCACAGGCCTTGTTGGCAAACGATGACTCGCTGAACACTGGCACGCCCCAATATCGCACATAGGAACAAGGGGCAACCAGCACATTTGTCACGCGCATCACAATTGCCTTCTAGTTACGCTTCTTAGGCTTCTTAATTCAGATCTCGAACGGAATGATAACGCTAAGTCAAGACCAGCACATGAACCGATTGACCATTATCAACACCACAGGGGGCAACGCAGACTCATTTGACAAAATTAGTGACCATTTGCTCTTCATTTCCCGGAAAACTATACCGGACATGTCACAGGTTGTTTCTCAACTTGCCAAGTTTGCCAAGCCAAGTGCACAAACAGAAAATAACATAAGAACACAGAAAACTATTGAAAGACACTGTTATTCACGTTAACGACACAAAGGAATGGTCTTTGAAAAACCTGTAGCTCCATGCACTGAGCTTGAAGTCATATTTGTTCACAGATAGTGGATAAAACATCAAAAAAGACGGAACAGTTCAATTGAGAACTGTCGTGTGCCTCTTTGATAAAGACAACCAATGCCATATCCTACACTGGTCTTCAAGCAAGTGCCCCCGCGTAACGAGTTCTATGCTCGCCGGAGAAACCTACGCCTTCTCGCATGGGTGAGACTACAGAGTGAGTCTCCAAATGCTGTTTCACCAGATGCATGTCAGGTTACCCTCTTCCTGGTCACGGATTCCAAAACCATCTTTGACACCGTAACCGCGACAAAACTTTTGCATTAATTACGCCTGATACACAGTGGTAATTAACGCTCCATTTGGCACAAATGGCTTCTCCCAGCAGCACTTCACAGGCCATGTGAAGTCCTTGAAGCCGTTCCTCGACACCATCATCGCCTTAGAGAACACACGAATCGCGTTCCAGCTCCTGCGCGACTGTTTCGTGGTCTATAAGCTCGTATTCCTGTTACAAGTGGTGCCACCAGCTTGCACCGCGGAAGGGACTGCAATTTTTGATGCAATGATGGAGAACTGTGTGTGGACACTGGCCGGGGGCGTCCTCGACACCGAAATATTTCGAGAACTTCAGTTGCCTGTGAAACCGATTACTGCCAAGAAGCCATCACTGGGAATTGGACTCACCTCGGCGAAGTCAATTGAACCTGCAGCCTTCCTTTCCTCCAGCGCAGCCTCTAACCTACTGTTCAAAGCCCTCCTTCCAGCGACAATAACGGATCTCGCGACGTACCGAGACATTGTGGAGGCCCACCAGATTTGGCCCCTCTCTTGCTCCCGATCCAGGATTCTCCCCATCAGGTATCTGACATAAACCGCAACAGTAACCCTACCTAGTTGAGCATTTATTTGGCTTTACGTTATCTGTATGCTGACATGTCAACACGCCCACTCGGGAGGACAAATTCAATTGTCATTACACTGCGGAGGTGTCTACTTTTTTGTATCCCAAGTAACTGCGGCTGCTGCTAGCATAAAACGTGAAAATAATCACAACAACTTCAATTCATAACATAATATATAGATCAGCAGCGTCAGCGGAATAAAAAACAAAAACTACTTCGGCTGCAGCGACTGATAAAGCTAGATGGAAAAACAATTCGTTTAGAAACTCTTCAATTTCTATAATTCCAATATTCGAAGAAGAAATCCAGATTCATTAGCTCTGTGTGAGTAGATCAGCTGTGTTGTGCCTTAATTTACCAAAATGCAACTCATTTATGCCACATCGAAGAAGCTCTGCAGCTTTGGGGTGCCTCAAGTCAATGTGCTTGTTCCATGCGGTGATATGGCCTAGAGCGGCAATTGATAGACTGGTTGTGCAGTCAGAGTAGATCTTTGTGGAAAATAATTTTTTGTGTCTATCTCATGGCTTCTGATGACATATTTCCCAAAAAGCTCTCGGGTCCAAGAGAATTCCGTTCCACATTGAGCTAAGGCCACGTATTCCGACTCTTCAGAGGAACTATCGATGTCCATCTATCTGTTAGAATTCCAACAGATTCATGACCCATTCATGGCGATCATAAGTCCATTATTGGATAGCCTTTTCGCAGAACAATCGCCCCTATCGGCATCAACGCAAGCTCCAATCGAGTTTCCAGTGATTGAAAGCTCATTTGAATGGTGGAGTCCATGATGAAGAGTACCGTCGAGGTGGAGGAGTGATCACCTCACCAATACCATGTGCCTTGCGGTAGGTGCATTCAGCTGATGTGTAAGAGCCGATACCGTAAATACCAAATCTGGTCTTCTAGAAACAGCAAGATAAAGAAGTCCGCCAAAGATGCTGCGTTACGAGTGATATTCTTTCAAATCGAGAAGGGGTTCATCGTGAGTAAGTTAACTGCAAGGATATTCGACTCGAAGTGTGGCGCATGGTATGCCTCAACGTAAGTTCCACCGTTTAAACGTATCCATGCAAAACAATTTCCTCGCAGGAGGGAGATCCCAGCAGCGGCTTGACGAGTTTCTTTTCAAATTTCAGTATGAAGAACGAGGAAATATCGACTGTGGAAGAATTTGTAGGAGTCTCCAGAATATACGTACGCTGTGCGGGGTTTCTTGCTCACTATGGTCGCAACGTTGCTTCGGAATTTGACCTTTGCCATATTAGCTCGATATTGTAGCTGTCCATCAAACGCTATATTTCGAGGATACCGTCCAATTGGAGGCTAATTCAAATTTGGAGGTGGTAGCTACATGGTTTGGAATAAGGCCGTATTCGCGGATGGATTAAATGTCAAGTTAGGAAGCGCAGGCCAACAAGGACGACTGTTTATCCTGCGTTAACAAATCTTTTTGCATCATACGAGATTGCCGAAAGTTTCCTCCGAGTCTCCTCATTTGTTTTATGATGCGGCCAAAGCGTTCATCCTGAAGGAGTTTGTAGTAAGCTCTTATTAAGTGGCCAGAATTAGCACAACACTGACAATTTCCCTTGGAATTGGAGTTTCGGGCTATGGTTCTTCCCCGACAGCCGCGTCGCCGGAATCCAATTCCACGCCTGTTCCAGGATTCACGTCCCATACCACGTCCTCGGTCATCGTATTGGTTTACTTTAAAGGCCTGAATTTAGAATGGCCTACTTGAGGAGTTTCTTTGTGGTTTGAAAGGGTCTGAACGGCGATCAATTTCAACTTTAACAGCTTTGAAGTCGTCTTCAAATGAAGTTTTAGTCAGGGAAGAAACTATGGAAAGATCTATGAAGGACAGTAAAAGAGACCTGATTAATATTGAATTTTTCCGTTTCTAGGCAGCTCATCATCATAAGTTGATAGCGGTCTAGATATACTGTTGAAATTCGCAACATATTGGTGCCAATCTCTTCCTTCGTTAAAGATAAATTAGTATAGTTGATTACGTATGTTTTGTATAGCCTGTTCGTTGAAAGAGATATATATTCGTTTTAGTCCATTCCAAAGGTCTAGAGCGGTGATTTAGTCGTCATCGGAAACTTGTTGGACAATATAAGGGTTAAAAAACGTTAACATAGAGTTACGAAACGTGTACCTCTTGTAGACATCCTTTCTCATTCGTTTTTGGCGGAAGCTGAGTTGTAGATACAAGCTTCGCGCATGCCGGTCATCTCATGATCATCTACAAGAAGTATGGCTTTGGTGCGCCAACCATAGATTATTTAGTCTGAGAGCTTATTTAGATTTTTGAAGTGGAACAGGCTTTTGTACTCTTTTGATTTGTCTATATTGACCTGAACGTCTCGTGATTCGTGATAAAAGAATACAGTTCTGGCTAGAGCAAAACGCGAATACCTATGTAGAGATAATTGTATTGCAATGAACTAGGCGTTGTAGCGCTGGGAAGCAGTTTTTCTGGTAAGTCCTAAGTGGACTTTGTAGCTGCCGAAGTGGGACACTTATGGTTACTGTACATTTGTACATTTTAGTGTAATGTACATCTAGTGGTGTGGCACCACGTGTGCAGGTGTAGATAAGGTTCTGCACCCCTTCTTAGTGTAATCTAATCTAAAAAGGTCGCGATACCTTTGTAGTGACCACTAGTAGGCCTATATTAGTGAGCTCGCCCACTGGTGAGCTCGACCACTGGTTTTGAAAATGCACCCGAGTTCGGTTAGAGGGTTGCACACTCTGGTTTTAGAATTTTCTAAGGAAAACGCTCTTTCCTTTGTCCTACTCCTACAACGCCTTTCCGGCTCCGTCCCCTTTATACCCATACACCCGCCCTTCGGGTGTACCCTTTAATCCTTTCCAAGGCTTTCGCCTTCCTAATCTACAACGGTTCATATAGTTTCCCTTTCTGGTAATAACGGTGATTGCCGTTTGCTGTACCTCTACAGCGGAGTTGCGAATCCAGGTAGGGAAGGTACCCGCGTAAGTGGTACTCGTTACACCTCGTTTTTGTTTATTTTTTACCTCGGAAGTGGGTCGCTGCCCTTCACGGGGAGGTTTCCGTGTGAGACACAAGTCTATCGTTCGTTGACCAAGTTTCAAGACTCCGTTGGATTGTACCGGGGCAACTCAGGAGTTGCTCTCCGTAACGAGTTCAAGTCGCCTGTTCGTGGACTTCAAAGGCCGTCGGCCTTACAACCCTGCTAGAGTGTACCGTTGGCACTTCAGCAACCTTTGCCATCTACCAAGTCTCTACCCAACTTACACACCTTTGTGTGTATTCGAGCTACTGGAGCTCGCAAGGCTCCTTAAAGTAGAAAGAGGGAATCGAACTCCCCGTGGTCCGTCCTTTCACCGCCCGTTGACAAGGTTGCTTTAACCGTTTTCTGGTTTTGGGTTTGTATCTTTGACTGTGAAGGACCATTGCACCCCAATAATTTCCGGGCGATGGTAAGTCGCTGTATATAACGCCCTAGCGATGGCAAGTAGCTGGGATGTGGCAATGATTAAGATGTAGCCGGGCATTGGAAAGTCTCTATTGTATTTTTGGCAGCTGGAAATTGCATCATAATGAAAAAAAGAAAAGATTCGGACTCTAGACCGCGGTAAGCCTCTCCAGGTGAGATACGTTTTCCGCTACTGAATAACTATTCCCTGCGCAGACCAGGTTCAATTGCGGGGCAGCAACATTAATGTGACGGATTAATTAGGTTTTGGACTCCCGACTCCCTATCAGACACTTCGGGTGTGATACGATTACGGACTCCACTACCGCACGTTGACGTAAGCCTAAGGCAGGCGCAATTGATCCGCAAGAGGGTGCCTCTGCATTTTTACTAAACCGAATGGGTTTTCGCACTTATTACCAGCCTTGCCTCTTGCAGGAAGTTGATCTGTCAGAATAAGAGTTTATTGTACGTACAAAACTGTTTCAGATCACCCGTCCGCTTTCCGTCTACATGTTATTTCAATTTATCACCGTTATCCGCAGAGCAAGCTCGACCGGTGTAGGTCTGCTAGAGAACGAGCTAAAATTACTTCAATTTGCTTCCGTTCACGCTTAGAATTTTATTAAGTCCAGAGGACTCTTGTCTGTAGTCTGTCGACTTTCGTCCGGTACTTTTGCCCTCAACCGTCCCCCTGCGCTCGGACGCTCTACGACACACACCCATGGGTCTACTCAGGTATTGCATCTCAGCCCGGTATGCGGCTCTATTTTAACGTAGTCCCGGAGGGGAATTTTTATAGTCCGGAGACTCTTGTTTACTGTCTGTAGACGAGACAGTTTTATATCTGTCTCAAATTGTTTTAGAGTCTAGTAGACTGTGTTGCATTAGTTTTGACTTGAGATTGAAGACAACAGCAGATGGTTATGGCTCGGTGGGCTGGCAAAAGGTTTGAGATAGAAACGAGTTAGGATTGAGGAGGGTACTTCAAAGGTGACTTGTGTGGTATTTTATGATCAGGGGTGAGAGATGAGGTGGTAGTTGTTCAGAGAAAGTGATTTGGTGATCCCAGTGAGAGGTCAGATGTGTGATGGTAATGGTTCAGGGGTGAGAGATGACTCTGGCGATGCTACTTTGTGGTATTAAGGGCTTCTACCGCCTGAACTTCCGGAGTTGCACTCTCTGGTATCTTTTATATAGTTAACGTCCTACTCTAGTTGAGATACTGTATAATGTAATTCCTACTTTGGGTGCTATCCGAGATGGGTATAAGCCATAAACAGCAACCGTAGACCTATGTAGTTTACCGTTGATTTGGCCTTACGTTATCTGTATTCTGATATTTCAACAGTCATCTGCAGTAAACAGTAGGGCGGTACACTGTTCTGTACAGCACCACTGTACACTGTACTTTATATCTGCCGAGATTTCATTGGAGAAATATTATTCTTTTCCCTTTGATAGTGTACTGGTCTTTGCGCGATTTTATCATAGCTCTGATATGAGTGAACCATATGACCTAGTTACATTCGCATAAGTAATGCAAAAAGGTTGCATATATCGTTATGCGCTCGGGGCGAGGAGCAAAATGCGGTCATATTATAATCTGGGAAGCCCAGGTCCGCAACTGAGTGGATACCAAGTATTCGTCCCTACGGTGCATCCCAGACTTCTCCGTCAGGGCGGTACGATATGTAGCCTAGTAGCGTAGCTCGGATCCACGAGCTTACATAGGGGAACGGATGAAAACAAAGACTATCGCTAGCCAGCAAAAGCTGTGTTAATTCCGCCGAGGTTATCGTCTTGGACTTCTCTCATCTTCCGCACTCTAGAAACTATCCACTTCTTCGTTTCCAATTACCTACACCATTTGACCAGCTTCACACTACCTTATACTGCGCGATGAAACCCGCTGCGGTTGCATGCACGACAGCACGTCAACGCACCCCTTGCGTCTTACGAAAATATGGACTCGAGACATAACTCGTAACTCTCAGTTAAATTTTCACGCCAACAGTTTCGCCTAAATGACGATCGGCTTAAGAAGATGAATGGAACTACCGCCATCACAGACTAAGTTGCACTCATGTTCCTTCCGTTGTAAAGGATTTGTAATTCCTGCTATTTGTGGCAGATTCAATCTTGATTTCCTCAACGGACTCTATCACGCCTTCAGTATCCCTACATGACCCAGTGAAGTAATGAAAATGATACAAAAGATGCTACTATTACCTTCGGTTGTGTTTGTGGAGTCATTTTCACCATCCCATTATACGGCCTCTATAATCGCTAAACGGTAAAGCCGCTCGGGATCAACACCTAAACTGAAGGGAATGTCGACGGATTGGATCTAAGGGCTGCAAAAAGGGTAACCAATGAACCAAACTACACGGATGGCTATTCTATGCCCTTAAAGGGAACTCAGATACCGCAAACTGAACGATCAGCGTTTTAAGAGTATCTTAAGTGCCTAGAAACCCTTTTACCCGATTTTCTAACAGCATGAGCGTGAGCAAAATCCTTCAAGAAACGATGAAACATGATTTGGTACTCCTATTGAAGAAGCAAGGGAAGGTCCTGTTTATTTACTTTGAGGATTTGAGCGCTCCAAAGGTAACCGTCAGCTGAACTGTTGGTTCATGCTTTTGTTCAACAGGCCTGGGTATAGACTCCGGAGAATACAGAAATATACTTAACGACAGTAGAGGTAGACTGTAAGCAAACAGTAATAATTTAAAATTATTGTTGGAAAGCGGTCCTAAAGTTATTAAAAAAGCGTTTATGAAATCTCCTGTGTCAACCGTCAGTGATACTGGCAGCACTGAACATCATTACAAAATTTCTATGCTGCAATTGTCTGGAAGACATAACATGACTGCATTTATCTGATTAGGATCAACAGTAGTTCCCTCTTGACAGATTAAATGTCCAAAGTACCCCATTTCTTTAAGACCGAAAACACATTCTGAAAAATTATTGAGCGGATTCTCCGTTATAAGAATCTCCAGTACTGCAGCAACGTGTTCTATATGTTCTGTTCACGTCTTACTGAATGTGATAATGTCATCTAGATCAACTGTAACGAATAAATCCGGGAGATACTTAAATATGTCTTGACTGATGTGAATAAAATTTTCTGGGACGTTGGTAAATCTAAACGGCAGTAAGGAAGATTCAAAGTATACTTATCTGGTTCGAAGTTATGCGGGCTGGATTAAAGATTCCTCCAGTCTGATCTGATGGTAACCCATCCTGAGGTCTATTTTAGAGAAGTAATTGGCTCGGTTGATCAATGATATCAACAATGCGAGGTATGGGGTATTTCGTTTTACAATAAGCCCATAAAGTGCTCTAAAATCCACACAAATCTAAAAACAATTGTCCCATCTCTTCACAAGGAGTATTGACGCTCCCCATTGGCTTTTGGTTGGTCTGATAAAGCTATTCTCCAGTATCTCGGCTAGCTGTTTACAAATATCTATCATTTCCCCTTTCGAAAATCTATATAGAACCTTCCTCTGTGTTCCTGCATCTTTTTCCAAATCGATTTTGAAATCATATTTTAGCTTTGAAACAAGGTTCTCCGGAAGTGCTTTAGGAAATCATCTCCATATTGCATGTGCAAATATTTGATATCTTTTGGAAATGGCTCTGGAACACTCGTTTTGAAGTTTAACGGTCGGACGAGAACAGATGAGTTGCTACATTTTTTCCGAATCAGTAACTACTGAATTTTTCTGAAAATAAAGGTTACTTTGCCTTTTTATTGGCTGCAACAGAGTTATTTTCATCCTTGTACTTAAATGAGACTTTATTGCTTCACAGTTCGTAATAGCTCGATTGGATCCATACTATTCCCTTCCTTAGATTTAATTGTGTCTCTTGAGGGTTTCAATGGCGAAGAATAGTGGTTATGTGTAGTTATTATTTGGACGATCGCGGCTGTGATGTTTCTCACGAGTTTTGATCAACATTACTCGCCGTTTTGGCAACCTCTTCTGATTCCTTGGTTTCAATATTATGGTACCGTCGGGGGTCGATGAGAATTTTTCTGGCCCATTGCAAAGGATAAAAATTCCTCAATGATTCCGTTGAAAATGTGTGGTTGGTTTAACACCAAATGCTGCCAGGGATATTATTGTTGAAACACCGAAATTTTCCCAAAACTTAAGAAATGAAAATCTTATTGAACCATATTAAGATCCCTTGAACTATGCGATTTAAAACAATGAAAATTAAAGAATAGGGCTGCCATAATTATGAGAATTTTTTCTTAAAGGGTAGCATTTCTCTTTGAACTCATACTTACTCATTAGAGACGAATTATGTGGCAAATTTCATCCTTTTTGATCGCAATATAATATAATATTTGATATACCATTTCGTGAAAGGAAAAACTTTCCCTAAATAAATTTAGTATAATCAAAAAGAGGTCAGCGCGTGATGACCGTTTTCGGTTACGTGACTGGGACGTGGTCAGGTGTTTTCCGGATTGCCGGAGATTACTAATAAGTGTATTTAACAGTGTAATTTAGCTAACTTTAATTAGGTAGATATTTATTAGCTTACTGAAGATAATAATCTGGGGCCCCAAACCCCGGAGTCGGCCTGTATATAAGTCCGTCGCCGACCCCACTCGCCAACATTAAAGGCAGGGCACTTTTACCTGTGAACCATTCCTTCACGGTAAACAGTTCTCAATTAGTCATCGTTCACGCGTAGATTTCCATCTCACCGCTCTCATTTTCGGTCGTTCCCACATTTTACCGCTCGGACGCGCGTCTAAGACGGATTCCCCTCCACCCTGGGGTTTTGCCGCCCTTCATTTTTCCCCTGCGTTCTCTACGTTGAGCCCGGTCGTACTTCGGTATCTACGGTTACAAACCTGCGCTACCGACGCTTTTGGTGATCTCTCTACCAATTACCGCGAGCGGGATTTTATCCCACAGTAAAGTAATGAATTTTCCTAGTAGTTTAGATTACAATTATGGTATGGTATTATTTACATAAAAGTTGTTCTGGTTGAGATCTAAATAAGAGAATAGCCCTGTTGGGAGACATCAAGAGATTTTGATCCCTCTCCTGCGTGCTTTATTATTTCTATAATCTCTTTTAGTACTTAAGTGAATATTGAACTCTAATGAAGCATTTCAATAATGAGAAAATAATCAAACCATAGAAAAATCTTCGAATTAACGATATCTGAGAAAATATTTCTTTTCCAGAACGCCTCAATCGACTCTTACTCTCTAAGGGCAATTATGTATCTGTTTCGGATTCGCTAGTTTTTGAAAACGGCTGGACAATTTTCCGTTCGACTATAGGATACCTTTCGTGTGTTTGATCTTTTCATGCAAAAAATACTTTGTGGTAGATTTTTTAATGTGCCAGATAAAACGATAACTGTTTATCTCCTTCCGGATAAGAAGGTATATGTTAATTCCTTCAGATAGATAGCAATGAAGTCTCGGTGTTAAGTCATAGTTAGTCGTTCGTTCCGAATGAAAAATAGGAAAAGATCAATAAGAAAATTTTCCTCGTTTCTGAAACGAAAGAGTAGTTGGGGCAAAGGAAGACAGTTGAAATAAACTCAGATGTTGACTTTGATCGATGTTGAAAAATGTTTGTTGGTTGTTCCTGCCGCTACTCGGCATCTACGACCTCTTATATAGTGCTTTGTACCCCCCTCAATGGGTGTAAAAACACACATTACAAATAAACTAACTGGACGCGTCTAATGTGCTCTAAAATACTCTAGAACACTAATCCGAAACGTCTAGATGCATTACAGCAATGCATAATAAAATTCTACACGCAAAATAAAAATGCCACGCTAAATAGCATTGCTGGCATATCTCAAGAGGCGTCCATAACATTCTAGTAAACACTAGATTGTTACACTATTCCCACCTCCTCTCTTTGACGTCCTCGTCAATGATATTCTGGAAGTATGCCATTTTCCACGATATACTTGTGCCAAACTTCCGTAACCGTACCGTCTCGGTCCACAAAATCTCTTTTCGGCTGCCACTCAGCTTCATGAGTTGGCGCTCCTTTCATTAGAGTGAGGAATTGATATCCTCTTCCTCTCTTCCTATGCTTCAATATTCGGTCAACGACTTGTTCTTCTCCTCCAGGCATCGGTATTGGATCGGGTCGCTCAGGCATAGGCAGCGCAATATCAGCAGGCTGGTCCTTATATGGAGTTGTGTGAATTACATGAACAACAGGATGGATCTTGAGATGATTAGGTAGATCCAACCTCAAAGCGTTCTTTCCAATTAACTCCTTCACCATGAATGGACCATATCTTCTAGCCGTCAGCTTCTGCGTTGCCTGCGATCTGGAATACAAATCCGTAAACAGAGACTTATTTAACCATACTTTCGATCCAACTTGATATTGAGGAGCTTGATACCGTTGAGAAGAGACTGCAGATTGCCTAGCTTTAGAAACTCTGTACGAGAACTTAGCATCTTCCAAGGAGTTTCGCAGTCGTGCCTTAAATTCTTCAACGCTTTCAATTGGTGTCTCTGCTCCTGAAATCATATCAAGAGGTGCCTTTGGATTATATCCCAAGTCCATTTCGAACGGCGACATTCCCAAGTCTTCAGTCACAGAAGAGTTGTATGCAAACTCAGCAGCAGGTAACAATTCATCCCAATCATTCTGATGATACGAGCAATAACATCGTAAGTAGTTCTCAACCATACGATTCATAATCTCAGACGCACCATCTGTCTGTGGGTGACGACTGGTGGACATCTTCAACTTAACTCCGCAAAGCTTCATAACATTTTCCCAGAACTTCGAAGTAAACTTCGGGTCCCTGTCGGAAACAATATTATCGGGTAAACCATGGAGCTTGAAGATGTTGCTAAAGAACGAATTAGCGACGTCCACTGCTGTTTCATTCACATTACAAGGAATGAAATGAACTCTTCTTGTAAGACGATCAACCCATGTCGTAACTGCATCTTTTCCATTCTTAGTCCTTGGAAGGTGAACAATGAAGTCAGTAGCCAAAGATCCCCATCTTCTCTCAGGCATCTCTAGAGATGTGGGAACTGTCATTTTCTTCTGATTCGAATCTTTTGCTTGCTGACATCGAAGACATCCCTGAACGTAGTTTCGAACATCACGTGTCTTATGTCTCCAGTGATAGTTTGAGAGTCTCGATAACGTCTTAGCAAAAGCAAAATGTCCACTTATCTTCGAATCGTGTGCTAACTGCAATATATCCGAAACACTCTTCCTTGGAATACAAAGCTTCCTACCATACATTAGTCGTTTTCCCTCTCGCCTAAACATATGAATTATCTTTTCAAGCTGTACTTTCTTAGTCTCATCAGAAGGCCAATTTCCATCCAAGGCTCTAACAATAGGTCCAAAGAACTGATCATCATCATAACTACTAAGGATATCGTCAAGATCAATAGATAACACTTCCACCTCATTAATGGAAGGGTTATCCATATCCTTAGAGCTAATTACATGAGGAGCTCTTGATAAAGCATCACCAAGCACATGAATCTTTCCTTGCTTCAAGGTAATTGGAAATATTCCAAAGTTACCAAGCGTTTCGATATACCTTGCCTCTTTTCGACTCAATTTAGGCTTAGTGAATAGATGCTTAAGGACTTGATTGTCAGTAATAATCTCAAATGATGAACCTTCCAAATAACATCTGAACCTTTGAAGAAAAGATATCAAACCGAGAAGCTCCCTATCATTTGCGGAATAATATCTTTCAGTAGGAGACAACTTTTTGGAATAGTATGCAATAACACGATCCTTTCCGTTTCCATCTAGTTGCGTTAAAGTTCCTCCAACCGCAAATTGTGAGGCATCCACATGTCCTCTAAAACTCTTGTTCCAATCCGGGGCAACAAGAATAGGGGCTTGGGTGATGGCTTCTTTCAACTTCTGGAATGCAACATCACACTTGTCATTCCATTTACCAACACCGATATCTTTCTTCGTCAGATCTGTCAACGGAGCCGCTATTTCCGAAAACTTCGGAATAAACCTGCGGAAGAACTGGAGTAAGCCAATAAAACTCCTTATCTCTGTCACCGTTTTAGGCTTCGGCCATGTCTTCAAAACCTCAACTTTCTCTGGGTTAACACGAAGACCATCTTTACCGACTATGAAGCCCAAGAACTCAATCTCCGTTTTCAGAAAGTCACATTTCTTTGGAGAAACATAAAGCTCATGTTCTTGCAGGCGACTTAGCACTATTTCCAGATGCTTGAGATGGCTTTCTTCGTCCATGCTGAATATGAGAAGATCATCGATGTACACAACCATGAAGACATCAATACAGTCATAGAAGATACGGTTCATCAGTGACTGAAAAGTAGCAGGAGCATTGCATAGACCCATTGGCATTACAAGATACTCAAACTGTCCGTACTTCGTATTGAACGCAGTCTTTTCAATGTCCTCAGGCTTCACCCGTATCTGATGGAAACCGGTCTTCAAGTCCAACTTTGAGAAGACTCTTGCGTCACCAAGTCTGTCAAACATCTCATCTGACCTAGGCAAGGGCGCATTATTTCTTTTTGTGATTCGATTAAGTGCTCTATAATCGACCACACCTCTCAATTTGTCTTTCTCTTGGACGAAGAATAACGGTGACCCATACGGTGACTTACTTGGCCTGATCTTCTTATTTCTCAGCAAATCTTCCACATATTCTTTTGCAGCTTTCAATTCCGCTGGGGATAACTGAAACAATGGACGATGAGGTGGCTTAGAACCTTTCTCAACCTCAATTTCGTGATCCACACTTCTCTTTGGTGGTAGTCCAGCTGGTAGTTTCCCTTTGAAGACATCCTTAAACTTAGACAACAGCTTTTCCAGACTAGCATTTTTCTGACTATTGATTGCAGAGGGCTTTTTCAACTTAATCTCATTCGCATTGATCAGTTGATAAACATTGAAATCTCTCCCATGATTCTTTCTCCTAATCATGTTCCGGAATTTCTTAACTCCAATGTTTGTTACTCTTACTTCCATCGGAATATCTTCTACTATCGGGAGCACGTCATCGTTAACCTTCACAACCCGGCGCTGATAATCAATATCTGGATTGTTGGCAACATGCCATGGCATTCCTAGAAGCACATCATATCTACAATCTGCAACGACCCAATTGGACGTGAACAGATAGGAACCAATCTTCAATGTAGCTCCCAGGATAACTTCCGACGTTTTCTCCTTTGACTTCTTGCTCGAATGATTCACAGTGGCTTTGACATTCTTAAATCGAAACTTTTCTTTGTTTCGAACTGCAAAGTCCCTAGATACTACGTTTGTATTACATCCGTCGTCTTTGAGGACAGACGCTTTCACATTATTTAGCGTCCCGTCAAGTAAGATTAATTCCTCGGTTGGAATATCTTCCTCTTTGACCTGGATGTCGTCTTCATGACAATTAACGATAGTATTGGACTCCAAACTAGTCTTCAAACCTTCTATCGCATGATCTCTTTGACTTTTCTCAACTTCAGAGCTATCACCAGTGCAAATCTCTTCTTTCAACACTGGACTCTGTATACTTTGTCTTAGTTGTTTTACCTCTGCAACAAGACGATTAAAGTCACTCATACTTGGTCCAACCGGAGCGCTTTTTCCTTTCGGCGGACCTCTTAGTTTTCCGACTCTAGACCACTGTCAATAACTTGAGCATTATTCGATGCAATCTTACTTTCCTTATGGTCATTATGTTTCCATGGCCTGCAACCTACTTTGTGACATACAAAGCAGCGGTTCTCTCTGTACAACCTTTCTTTATCTTTGTCAAATCGACGATTCCTGATTCGATTTTGACCACTGTTGTACCTCTTCTCCACGTTACCGATCTCCATAGGAACGGGAGCCTGGCTTGGAACATAACTCGACTGTTCACCAAACCTAGAGAACATTCCAGATCCACGTAAAGCACTGTCAACATTCAGAGCGATTCGGGCAGCTTCTTCCACGTTTGTAACATTATTCTTGAGGACTTCTAGCCTAACCTGTGGCTTGAGTCCGGAGATAAACTTATCTAGCATTTCATCCATTGAGATACCAGGGATGCTCAGAGCCACGTTTCTAAACTCTGAGAGATAAGCTGCAACAGAGTACTTCTGATGCAAACTCCTCAGCTTGTCTCTTGCACGTCGAACACTATCAGCGGGTATAAACTCAGCCCTTACCAAATTCTTAAACTCATCAAAAGAATCTGGAACTGCATTGGAGGCAACTTTCATGAACCACCAACTTGCAGCTGTGCCCGTAAACAAGGTTGTAGCATACATAATCCTAGCTCTATCGTTCAGTGCTAGATCCATATTTTGCATCTGAACGAGCGTAAGGTACTGTTCGAGCTGGTACAACCAGGTTTCCACGACGAGCCTATCCCGAGTGCCCTTGAACTGCTCTGGCTTATTCGGCTTCAAGAACGACATTTTTCACAACCTTTTTTCTTCTTCTATTCAATTTTTCTCTCTTGACTTATTATCCACTTGATACTTTAGGGAGCCGTCCCTTGGCGACGGGTCCTCTTCCCGCAAGAGAGTGATACAAACTCTTCGTAACCCACACCCGGGAGTTACGGTGATCTATATCTGTTCGGGATATCCCCACCAGTCTTTTGTTAAAGACCCTTCGGTGTCCTTACCCTATAAGAAAAGATCTCGAGCCGACCAAAAGATACTTCTCAATCACAGAACCTAAGTTCTTTCCCCACTACCCAAATGAGGTTGCTCCTACCTGATCAAACCTAGAGCGCGTTACTCGAATCCTTGTCCCAGTCGGTCGACCTAGCTAACAGCCAATAGTCGAGAGGATTATTTGAGAATACGTAGGCGACTCGGCGCAGAATAACCAAAATCAAAGTAGGCGAAGATATCGAAGATACCTAGCAGCCTATCTAGTTCTCCCTGCAGAACTGGACTACTTGCACGCACCTGGCACTCCAGCCCACAGGTGGTGCTTACCAACGACTGGCACTCCAGCCCACAGTCGTGGTACTAACTGATCTCCTTCGGCCAACTGGGCGATGTTACCAGTGAAACGAAAGAGTAGTTGGGGCAAAGGAAGACAGTTGAAATAAACTCAGATGTTGACTTTGATCGATGTTGAAAAATGTTTGTTGGTTGTTCCTGCCGCTACTCGGCATCTACGACCTCTTATATAGTGCTTTGTACCCCCCTCAATGGGTGTAAAAACACACATTACAAATAAACTAACTGGACGCGTCTAATGTGCTCTAAAATACTCTAGAACACTAATCCGAAACGTCTAGATGCATTACAGCAATGCATAATAAAATTCTACACGCAAAATAAAAATGCCACGCTAAATAGCATTGCTGGCATATCTCAAGAGGCGTCCATAACATTTTAGTAAACACTAGATTGTTACATTCTGCAAAAATGGGACGAACTATACAAGCCGCGGGTCTAAGGGGAGGTACGGTTTTTACGGTCACCGTTGGACATGATCAGGCCAGTCCTGATGAAGCTCCGCTCATTCCAGGCACCATTCTTGTTGCTTGACAACGGTGTGGCGACAGCAACTTCAGTTCTTCCCAGATCTGTTACTGGCGAAAGAATGACAAGTCTTCACCATCCACCGGTAGAAGTTTGGATTTTTCAACCGAAACTGAACCCTAAATAGCGCCTTCTCCTCCTCTACATCCACCTGTGCAACTAAAGACACTCTTTTTGGCAAGAATTGAATTCATGGCAGGCGAGAGTTCTCGTGCGGGCCAATCAGCGCGGCCAGGGATAGGGGTAAATCTTCGGGAGAAGACATACTCAGAACCAACTACCCCAAGAAGGAGGTGTTGCAAGCGACAAAAGTGCTACCGTGGTATTGTTGAACGAACAAAAATGAGTGGATAAGGAAGATCAATTGAGAGGGCTACAATCAAGTATGGAAGGGGCAGGGCCTACCACTGATGCCCTGTGACCAGCGTAGGAAAAATTTTTCTTGGGTCTGAAGCTGACTCTCAACTTCCTACTACTCGGGAATTGACTTGAAGTTGTCTGCCAACTTGTTTGACCTCCACAAGGGGAAGCAGTTTACTCAGCTTATATAGACTTTTTGGCTAATCCTAAAGTCTCAAAGAAACATACTGAGAACCATTAAATTCATCAAGTGGAATCGTATGAACGAGAAAGACTAGCAGATACTATCAGGATAAATATCTAGATTTCTTCCTTAATATCTTATTCATCTAGATCAGGGCCAAACAGTTCCCCCAAAATATCCATTCCACCCAAGCAGTCCCCACAAATATCCGCGAACGGCTTAGAATTCTCCATTGCCTCCAGCGAAATATCTAGACCACTGAAGATGCCCTTATCCGGTTCCAAAGTCGGGACCACCTGATCCATATTTTCCGGCCCCTTCCCCACCATTCCAGCACTTTCGGTATCTCCCTCCCCCTCATCCTCCTCATCCTCCTCTTTACCCTACTCTTCATATTCGTCAGAAGAGTCAGAGATCAAAATTACTCCCTCAGTCTCCCCTTCATTCTCCATGGGAGCACCCCCCCATCGTTGTACACTAGTGGCACCCACGGGTCCACCCAGTTCTCCTCCTCATCCTCCTCTTTCTCTACCTCCTCCTCCCCTTCCTCCTCCTCTGCCTCTTCTGCCTGCTCGAAGCAGTTACGGCGGACGCACTCCCAAACGCGTTCCCGGTCCAATCTTCTACATTAATCATCGCAGTCGGTTGGACCGTTTGCCATCAGGGCCAGCGCGTTGAGTGGACGACGACCTTCGTATGACTTGGTGATGGTGAGGGAAGGGCGGAGGTTGGTCATGTTAAGGGCCAACAAAGGGGTGAACCGATGGAGTAGTTAATGGCCGGGGGTTTCCTCAACGACGTCGACTTCGAACTTTAAATACTGCGACGTCTTCGAAAAGTATGACGACCTTGGACGTTTAATGTCATCTACTAATGACACCGTGTCTTAAAATAAAAAATTAATCCATGAATTTGCCACACTCATCCAAATTAAAAATATCTTGCAAATTCAGAAACTGTAAAAATATCTTGCAAATTCCGATACTGTATCCGAATTTGGTCCTCTTCTAGTTTTTTTTCGTGTGCAAATTAAGCGCACATCAGCCAGTATAATATGAAGGGCGAAATGCGAGGACATCTTGGCCTACGGATCCGCAGTGGCGTACGTTGATCCAGTTTTGTGACGACGAAGGCTGCAGTCCGCTCCTCGTCCGTGAGGCTCATATGGTCGCTTTCATGGGATTGATAACAGAACAGGGTAAGTCTGGAATCCGCAGGATTGGAGTTTCTTCCATGCAGCTTTATCTATTTGCCGTGAAGAAGAGGCTGAAAACCAACCTATGCATTGCCGTACCAGACTTCCCCATGCTTCGTTTGAATATCTACTCGGATACAAATTAGAAGGATAATGCTTATCCTCTTCCTTAATTGCGATACTGAATCTGGGCTAGTCAGATGCACAGGATTTGGAAGCATGGTATGAGCCACACATACATCTTCGTGGTAGATGACGCTGCGGTGGCTCTGTTCGCATATTATTTAAATTTACGAAGCAACTTGTTTCAAGCATTACCTTTACTATCACTCCATCTATCAGGTCCACCGCACATTCCCTTAGTTTTCCATCAACATGAAACACCTCCACTGATCCTCATCACCGGAAAATCAACTAGATCTCGGCCTCCCTTGAACATTATAGCTTTAATAGTTAATACTAATATGTACCTGAGAAGGATGGACTAGGAATCGGTTCGGAAGTACGCTCATCATCAATTTTTAGAGAGTGCAAAGGAGTTCAGGTAGGTGGGGGAGGTTCAGACGGATTTGAAGGGATCTAAAGATGAGGAGAATTACTTGGAACTGTAGGGCAAAATGGTGTGCCACTCTCGTAGAGTTGCTGCAATGAACGAAGAGAAGACTGAGGGCGTGAACTTAATCTAGGACTCTTTGTCGGGGTATGGGGAGAAATTTTTGAATCATGAAAAGTGAGTGAAAGATCTAGGTATTTTGGAGGAGTTTGTAGACAATCATGAGTCTTTCGATTGAATTTGTGGCTTTTTTATTTGAAGTATGGATATTTTACAGGAATAGTTTGGTTGCGGACTTTAAATGGAGATATTGAGTACTAAATATAATAATTTATCCTGAGAGTATCTATTATTTGTTTTTCTCGTCCAAAAAATTACACTAAATGAATTTTGTGGTATTACGTAAGTTTTTTAAATTAAACGTTGGGTAAAAAGCCTATACTAGCTGATTAGACAGCTTCCTCTAGAATATTTCAAGCAAGTCAACTAATAGTTTGAAGTAGGTACTCAAATAGTTACGAATTTGAAAGTCACCTTCTGGCCTAGGAAGCGTTCCGTTTTCGCTACTCACTGAGCATAGACTGTGCACCCTGCCCCATATATACTTAATTCTAGGCCCTTCCCCCCATTTCTTATCCATATTTTATGTTCCCACAACGATATAACGTCTGCAATGTTTCTTCTTGAAAAAGCTCTATCTTGGGATAAATGGTTGCGGAAATCTCATTCTCGTCTACATATTTCTACTATGGGTACCGCGCGATGGAGAGGAAGTGAAAGGGAGTCAAGGGATGGATGAGTGTTACTTCATAATAGTATGAGCCTCCATTCTCTTCTAGCTCCTTGATGTCCGAACGAACTGAATCGCCGCGTCTTAGTGGCTCTAGGACAGGGTGCGGAGTGGTTTTGGAGAGTTCTACGGAAAAACCTCTGTTTGTGAGTCGTTTCGTCATCTGCAGCTGTACCTATGGGCACAGCGCAGCGAGTAATCTCTGATGTGGAGAAAATAAAAACATTTTCGATCCCAATTGGCTGCAATTATTCATGAAGAGTAACTCTCTTTAATTTTTTCAGAATACCTGAGCACAACAGCAGAGCTATTACCAAAAAATCTCCATAAAATATAAGGGTGACTATGGGAACTCTCCCGGAGTGAACCAAAATATGCAACCGACTCGGAAGCAGTGTCTCCAGTATCTTAATATTCTAGCAAAGTACAGTACAGTATTTGTGCAGCACATACCGTACACATTAGGGGTAACACGGGGAATTCATTTACAGTGCTGTAACAGATAAGCTGGATGATAGCAGTCAGCTTATTTGGTAGTTTACATGTACTTGAAATGTTGCGACAGGTTCTGATGGAACTTCACCCTATCAGTGAGGAGAGCGGTGGTCCGAAAGCTAACATGCCGCGTCGGAAGCTACTGTCAATACATGTCATAGTTTAAGACATTATACCGTAGTACTCCCACCTTGCTTTCTTATCTAACCTGGCAAGATATTCTTGCATACTGTATGTATAGTGTCTAAGC
The DNA here is from genome assembly GCA_002205965.3 of Kappaphycus alvarezii. Classification (NCBI taxonomy): domain Eukaryota; phylum Rhodophyta; class Florideophyceae; order Gigartinales; family Solieriaceae; genus Kappaphycus; species Kappaphycus alvarezii. The sequence continues at coordinate 140,256 of NADL03000803.1, forward strand.
CTGGAGCTGGTTGAAATTAAAGGCATTCCTTTCAACCATTCATTTCAAAAAGAGACTTTGTGTTGCATGTAAGTTCGCAGGAAGGTAGTCGACGTAATTTGAAATAGACTAGCTCCCCGGAAGGTGGAGTTTCTTTATCGCTCGACCTTTAGAAATGCGTCGACTGTATACTTATCGACGCTTTAGTTGAGCGCCGTTTCTATATATATTTTCTATTCGACTGACGCTGCAACCCTTCCATTGTGTATCTCGTTATTGGTGGCTGTCTCGTTCTACAGATAGAGCAGGAATACATACTAGCAAAAAAAAAACTAAAAATGGAAAAATAAAACAACAAATACTGACAATGACATAGCCCGAATTGGTGGCGTGGCAGTGATATAGTCAGTGGAATTCTTGTTTCTGTAATTTACTTTCCTCCGTTTTGGGCTAGCTTAACCCACTATTTTTAGCCACTTCCCTTTACGCACGTTACAGTGCAGTATACAGTATATACTGTACTGTGCCGTGCTGCCGGCTTGCAGTGCGTGATTTATAACCCTACATAATCTCGATTCAGTGAAGTGTCTTCCCAGGCCGGTAGGTGTACGTGCACCCCCGACACGCTCCCGCCTCTAGAGTGCGCCACGGGCGCACAATATAATCTTTTACCCGCACTCTTATCCCCCGAATAACGCCCCTAATCCTGCCTTAATTGCGCAATATTCAACTTTCTCAACTCCTCTAACCATCTCGGCACGACCTCAACCTTAACCTCCTGCCTTTTGAGACATGCAGACTTGCAGAAGTTTTGTAAAACAGTTGTTATACTCGCTTCGGGCCCCCTTGGTGCGTCTTTGAAACCAACCAACCGCACCGATAGACCTTTCGTAGGTAAGATAGACTTCGGGTCCGCTGCGACATTGAAAAGCGTATACCGGAACTGCATTCCCTTGAACTACGCCTGCAACTTCCTCAATGCGGTCGCTAAGACGAAAGTGGGGCACAAGGCGTTCTTCGGGCGCTACATTACAGATTTCGTACTGCAGTATGCGGGCTGAAAATTACCTAGAAAGATGCCTCCCAGTTGGGCCACACCGGGTCCTAGGAAGACGTGGAATTATATGCTTCAGTCCCACAATCAGCGCGATTTCTTTGTTCCGAATACTAATACTTACCAGCCAGAAACATCGCTACGTATAAGATGTCCGTTTCCAATCCAATTAACTTGGGGGCGTCTCACTGTATTGTCGCTAGGAGTTACCCGGAGACTTTTTTCTCCCTTCATATCTCAGTGCCTTCAACGGGCCAACTGGAAATATGGTCCGCTGCCCCATTGGCAGCCTCAAGCCGGTACTTAATCTCTACGTCGTACTCCGCCATTACTTCAATGCACCAGCCAGCCTCCCGTGAATGGTCTTCTTCTTGAAGGCCGTTTGCGACGCCTGATGGTATGTATGGACGGAGAAATGTTTTCTGGCAACAGAGACACCTGTAATTTTTTGAAAGCTAACACAACCGCAAATGCCTTCAGTTTACTCGTCGAGTAGCAGCGTTCCCGTTCCGTCATAGTGTGCGGGGCGAATTGAATGGTTTAGAGCTTACCGTCGACGCTTTCATTTGCGAAAGCACCACTTCATTTGTGAAGCTGAAACATCGGTCTTCATCATGAACTGAGAGTAAAAGTCCGGAATTGCAAGAACAGGGGTGAAGTCAGCCTCTCTTTTACTTCCTCGAATGCATCTTTGTAGTCCTCTCTAATGCCTTATTCACTGAAATTGACGTATGAAAAAACCCAAAAATCTCAGCGAAATTACTTTTTAACATCCTGCAGTAACTAGCCAGCCTGAGGAAACTTCTTGGCTCGGTCACATTCTTCGGAGCCGTGTCTTGTAGGACTTCCTTGATCTTCTCTTTGAATACTTTTAAACCTGCTTCGTTCACCAATTTTAGGAATATTTTGACCTCGGCCTGAGCGAAACTAACACTTGGTCACCTTTGGCTTCAATTTAGCCTCTTTACCCCTACTGAAAACTTCCTCACAGTTCTCTATATGGTCTTCCAGAGAATGCGAAAATATCACGACGTCGTCCACATAAACCATCGAAAAAGGCAGATCGCGGAGGACATCTTCCATCAGTCATTGGAAAGTGGCTGGCGCTCTCATTAATCCAGATGGAATCACTCTAAATTGTAAGTTAAGTACCTAGAAATGAATATTTCTTGTCCTTGCAAGCTCCAAACATACGCACCTGTCAATAACCGGTGCAGAGTTGTAGAGTAGTGAAGATCTTAGCGCCCTTCAGTTCATCAACAAGCTCTTCTATCTTAGAAAGCGACCAACTATCTGGCTTCATCACCCTGTTGAGTTGGGTGTTTTCAAAACAGAACAAGACAGGGGCATTCCATCCTTCTTCGTTGATATCAAGACCTGAAACGACCAGGCCGACCTCGCAGGAGTAACGATACCTGCATCCAAAAGTTCTTTTTCCTCTTTCTTCACGAATTCATTATGCTTGAGGGGCATACTGCTAGCCTTTGAGTGTATCTGCGTGTCGTCCATCAACTCAAGTAAATGGACCTCCGGGGGGGGGTTGCCGATTCAAGATCGTACATACCCCAAACTATATGTCCTTAAGTGCCTTCACCAAATCTCTGAGATCCTGCTCATCCAGACGCTCAACTGTAGAGGCAATAAGAACGGTCCTTTCTGCCTCTTCGTCTTCTCCAGTTGATTTTTCAAACTTTGCATTCCTTAAATTCGGTTTTAAGGATGGTTGGCATTAATTTCTGTTCTTTTTCCAACCCGTTACCACTACCACCAAACTCTAAAAAGGATACAGAAACTGATATCTTTCGGACTCCCAGTGGGAAGTTAGATCCACACTATCATGTTGTGTCCTATGGATCACAAGGGGTTCGCCAAATAACGATAAACGCACCTTATTTTGACCAAACACCAAGGTGTCCTGCTGAAATCCATAATTGAGGTTCACCTGAAGGTATTCCAGAATCGGACTGCCGATAATTGCATCGAGCATTGTGTACCATCAGAAATTCCAACGCAATAGCCAACGATACACAGGAAACCGGAACACCCTCCACGCAACCAACGTCTTCTGCAACCGTCCCATCCGCGACAGTCACTTAATGATCCGTTGCCGTCGTGGCTAACACCAGTTTCTCACAGAATTACCACTACATGGGGTTGGGGACAGCAACCGTATCTAATCAGTCCCGTACTCCTTCGTACTAAAAATTTCCAACCGTCGAGGATCTCTCAAATGGAGGGACGTGCAGTCCTTTTTTAACGGTATTTTACTTGCAACCAACCTCTTGAGTTGATTTCTAGCCTTCTGCGCGCTCCCCGAAGAAGATGACTAAAATTAATCCCTGAATTTGGCGAGGTAACCTCCACAACTACGTTATACGTCTGAACTTGGTCTCGCACGCCAGCTGACGTTATCCTTGAGTTATGTTTCTTGTCCTTCCTCCTGATTGGTACCGAAAAAACCAGCGGCGAATGAGCGATCGGGGTCTTTTTCATGAGGACATCGATGTAAATTGTTTTTCCTTTCCTCCTCTCCGGTAGATAATGGCCTTCAGTATTACTTTTTTCCTCGTGCTACGACGTCTCCGCTCCTTCAGTCTCGTAATACGGTCAAAGGCTCCTCTTCCGCCTTCTATCTAAGCTGTACTTGCCTTTCAGACTCAGTACCTGCTCCAGTGATTCCAACTCGACTGTCCCCACCGTTATTATCTTTCGTCCAGCATATCTCCTCTGAATGGCCTCGCTTCGTAGAATTCGTACAACAAATATTCATCAGCTGATTTTGCATATATTGAGAAGACTGATGCCCCCTCTTTCCGCAATATCTGCAACTTAAGTAGTGGTCGTACTTGACTGCTTTAGTAGTCTTCTCAAATTTCCTTTTCAGTGATACGCACAGCTCCGCGAACTGCCCTGCGAGAGCATACACCTTATCTTGGAGCTGCTCAACCTTGGGAGTTCGTGCATCAGGTCACTACAAAACCCTCTTTGGCCCGATAGGCTCTATATCTTCCTCTTCACGAACATATAAAAAACTTTCGTTTCAATCTGGAAGTCTTTTATGACCTTCTACAGTCCTTTGCAGTCCATAGGCGCCTGATACAAGACAAACTTTGCAAAATCCGGGTGTCCCGCCACTACTATACGAAATAGACCGAATAAAGCCGCATCATGAAGCTTACTCTCCTTTTTAGAGCGTTTACCCTTAAAAAAGACACTCCTATGTCTCTGGGATCCATTCTTGCAGTCGCATCATTTTCAACCTTTTCCTCTGGGTTCATCTTCTTTGTCAATTCTGCAAGAAGCTTCTTCCTTACGATCTCTTTACCCTTGGATTCAAGTATCAAGTAATAATTGCGGGCTAATAACCCTTAGTAGAAGTCAAACCCAGTCACCTAAGAGTTATATAGAATCTGGAGGACCTTCTCGGCGACGCTCATGCCACGCGTCACCACGTTCTCGAGCGTAAAAAGGAAACAGGAGATATTTGAAGTTGAGGAGCCTTCGAAAGAGAAGTAAAGGGTGTTGGATTCCGTCATTTTGTCGGAACTTGTATGTGGTACCATTGAGTGCTTGTTTCTGTCCTGTAGTACAGTTTATACAGTATACTGTACAGTATTTTGCCACGTGGCCAGGCTAAAGTGCGTGATTTATAATCCTAGGTAACCTGTGGAGATAAATTACAGTGTCTTCCCAGGCCGGTAGATGCACGTGCACCGTGTTCAGGGCGCGAGTTTAGGGTCGCGCAGGAGTTGCGGGAAGGGAGCGTGACGCGGAGGAAAGGGTGATGGTGTTCGGAGAAAGGAGATAGGGGGATGCCGGATTTTGGAAAAGTGTTGTTGTTTTCTTTTTTATTCACTAAAATGCGTTCCGCTTTATTGTATGTAGACAAGTCCGCACTACACAGAACCACGGGTTCTGCTAGACGGACGAATCCGGGCAATGGCTGAACCAATTGTCCACTCATGCGAGAATGGGACCGGAAGAAATCTCCACAACCTGAACCGAGGATTGAGGAGGCTTAAAAAACTCCCGCTGTATGCACATATGCTTACGCATAGAGACGCTGACGACAACGGTGAGAAATCTGGACGAGCGAGCTTGACGACCATCCCGCAAGGCTGTGAAGCCCACAAACCCTTGCAGGACGTAAAATGACGGTGGATTTAGGCGCTGAAGGGTATGGTGGACTTTGCAAACCTTGTTCAAGTAGTAGAGCCATCCTTATACACCTTTCCCAGTTCTTCTCACATGCGCTGGGGGCGCGGAGAGGCAATCCACTCGATGTGGCCATCGACAAGAACGTTGCAGCGAGAGCTCTGCAGCCGTGACGGGCAATCTCCTGAGAGAAGAGCCGGATGAAGGTCCGGCGCCCACGCCATGCGCGGGCGCCGAGCGAGATGAAGTGAAGGTTGGGTGTAGCCAGTCAAGAAGAGATGGACGTTGTGCTTTCTCTCCTGTCTCTACTCTCTCCCTCGGTAGGGGTGTTATATAACGCTCTGCACAGTACAGTATCAGAGTAAACGAGCTACAGTACAGTACCAGCGAAATTTCTAGAAGAAGACACGTGTGCTGCTGGAGGGTGCCGGGTGGCATACAGTGCGGGCGAAGTACGACACAGTTCTTGCGTTCCACAGATATCTCGCCCCCCCCACCTCCGACGCTTTCAAGCCTCCGACCAATTCCCTTGCTGCTGTTCCCCGCTCGTAGCCCTTGAGCTTCTCCCGTTCTCACCAGGCGAGTACAGTACTACGCCTACGCGCCCCCGGCGTTCCAAATTGTCCACGACATACCGCCCACGTCCAGCGTAGCTGACTCGGAATTAAACTTTACTCAAAATCTCTCAATTACAGTGCAGGATCCGACTACAGTCTGTTGCTAGCTAAGTGCTATCCAGGCGGTCCACGTCGTCCACGTGCACAGGTGTGCGCGACACGATGGACTAGTCGACAACGCATCCTCCGCAACATTCTCGCCCGCTTCCGTAAAGAAGTTGGGATCGTCGCACATGTCAAGCATCCGCTCCGTTACTAGGTTCCCAATTTGTCTGGGCATTCGGAGTCCCCCGCGCTACGAATTGACATTTACATCCCCGCTGCCTACGGGCTTCGCAGTACTGATATCGCCGTCGACATCACTGTTGCCCACCCCTCCGCTCCCCCCGGCATATCGCCAAGTACGGGTACCGCAGGCGCTGCCGCGACACTCGCAGAACGCGAGAAACATCATCATTACGACACTTACTGCGAGGAAAACGATATCCTCCTCTCCCCTGTCGGTATCGATGTCTATGGCGCCTTAGGCGACGACGGCCAGGGCTTCTTACGCCGCATTACTTCCTTCGCTGCTTCCCGTCGCGGTTCCTCCCCTCACCAGGAGCTTCGCGACTTCGTTACCCGTTTGGGGTTTAGTCTCTAAGTGATGCAGGCGCGACAAGTGTCCACCCTTCGCCCGCATTCGTAGTTAATTTCTGAATAACCTCCGCACGCTTCTGTGCCATACTGTACAACTTTTAAAGATTTACAACCGGCGTTCGCCAGAGACGACCAGACCATGTAACTAATGCGTCGATGTATTCTACTTTTAATAACTCCAACGTACATTGTATGAAACTTTTCCGCAACGAACGGGAGGAGATCTGCTATGAAGAGGATAGAAGCAGGATTAGGCGAACCCAGGGAATCAAAAGCCAGCGACTGGAAATCGAAGTTGGGGGCCTGCGTGGGGTTGTCGGGAGGGGGCGGGAGTCAACGCGACAGTTTTGCGTTCCAGGTCAGTGACCTTTTTGCGGTGCGCAACTGAAGCAGCACCTCCCGCTTCACGGGAGGCCTTTGATCGTACGTCAACCTTGAACGGTGAGGCGACTGTGACGTTGCTGGCGATGGTGCGTTTCGCCGCGCCGTCAGGAGCTGCTGGTGGTTGGACAAGGACGTCAGCGGGTCGTAGCTTGGTGCCTAACACCAGACGCGGAACCTCAAATTGGCAGTCCAGGCGATATGCCCATCAACCCTCGCAACGTACCTTCAGCGATGTCAGGGTGAATGGGGCTAATTAGGTGGGTTTTTAATGAAATTCGTCTGTATTCTTAATAGCCATTAATTGAAGCTCAAAACATGCTTCAATTACTGGCTATGTCGTCAACATGAATGAACATGCCTTGGCAACCACCAACTTACCCACCACCGTTAATGGGGTAAATGGGGTGTCTTTACTGTCAGGGATCAATGGCACAATAGGTGGGATGGGGGTAGAGATCAAGGAGAAGAGGCCTACTTTTCGTAGCGACTGATGTACCTGGAAAACAGAGGTTCTCTGGAACCGACCCGCTGTGGCAACAGGATTCGCCCAAAACTCCTTCCAGTAAACAACTGGCGCTATTCTGGGGTGAATGGGGTTAAATGAGGAGGTTTACATAATTTTTCTGAAGAAAGCAATGGCGTAGACGAGGCCTTCTTTAGGTGAATGGGGTGTCTACTTGAATGGGTTGGTATACTTAATTTTCCTGCCAAGAATAATTTTCCTGGTGAATGGGGTTTATACTGAAACGAATGGTTTACTGCGAGTGATGCGGCTATTAGGGATACTACGAATTTTGTAGATCAACCGAAGCGCAGTTTGAAGACCATCAAGTGTCCCACCGAGGGTGCTACCAGCAACAAACCACAGATTGAGGAGGATGTCGATGGGTCTGCTACCCGACGGACGAGGGGGTGGATTTTACGGAAGGGGCCAGCACACTGACTTGGTCCCCCTGTTGGGTACCCTGGGAACTTTATATCACTCTGTGTGTCTGGAGCAGGAACGACAGACGGGTGGAAAGCAGCGCCACGGTCTTAAGCACAGCGGAGGCGACAGGGAGGGCAGAGGCCGTGTTCATTTCCGAGGGGAGGGGGTTGAGGATGTGCGTGTGCAGTGTGGGAAGGGATTTGGATGGGGAGATAGAACGGGTCGAGATGGGTTTGCCTCGCTTGAAGCGGCGCTTTGCAACCCTGCTGTGGAGGAGAATGTGCGCGATTTAGCGGGCGGAAGTTCTATGAGCACTGGTGGGATGGGTGCAGTTTAGCGGGGAGGGTTTAGGAGCATGGGTTAAAGCGCGGGAATTGGGGTGCCGCGAGATGTGAAGTTGGGCGGAGGGATACCAGGTGATGTGGCATCGGTCGATGGGGAAATAGGTAGGGTGTGGAGTGCGGCATGGAGCCAGTGGGATGGGATGGGGTGGGGAATGGTAAGGGAGTCCGCGTGGGTGCGGAGAACTAAGGCTGTGACTTGGCTGAAGCATAAAGGGACCTTGGAGTAGAAGGCAGGGGTTTGGAGGCGTGCATTCTGGTTATCCAGGCAGCGGTGGAGGCCTTGAGAAGCACAGGTGGGAGAAATGCACAGCGAACGCAGGAAGTGGGGGTTTATGTAGCTGTAGGGCCGGGAGATAGAGGGAAGCAGTGGAGAGGTATGGAGAATGGTGGTGAGGTAGGGATTCTAGACGTACATGACAGTCAAGCCGCCAACGCAGGGGATATCGATGCGGGGAGGTAGGGAGGTGCGACCTATAGCTGCTCCGGAACGAAGAAGGCTACGAACGCCTTCAAAGGAGGTCAAGGAGACGAACGGGGCAATAGATGGGGCGACGGCAATTGAAGAAATAAGGGGTGGCGGCGGCCCGGGGCGACCAGTGCGTGTGCGTGGATTGAGGGTGCAATTGACGGGATTGCATCTGCAAGGTGGCACGGGGGTAGAAGTGGTTGAAGACCGGAGCGCCATCAGGCATGCAGCTTGGGATATTCATTACTCTCGAAGAGTACAGTAATTTTACGTGCTGCCCTGAATCATTAAGATTTCCTAACGCATTGTCCGCCATTTGGGCTCCTTATTTCGTGATTATTTGGGCTTCGTATCTCGAGACGAGTCTTGAGTGCTCATAGAGCACGATAGCCTACGTGATCATCACGCACCAGGTGTTGATGTCCCCTCTAGCTAGCCTTCGGAATATAGCCGTCCTGCATCCCTAATCAGTAAAGCACCCCAATTTCCTCCTCCCCAGGCGTTTATTGGCGTTGAAGTTCATTCTGTCGGGATCTAGTCTGTGCATCTTCCAATGTGCTATGCAGTCGGCATCTCGCAGGGTGGAACCCCGACACGTTCTCCACAATCAAGGAGGTAGCACGATAGGTCGCCAGCCGGGCCCGGAGCCAATACTCTAGGGGTGAAGGCCGTTCTTTTTCAATGACATACCGCGTTGATGGTCACCTCCAACGCCACCCACTTGCTGAATGGGTCACCAATTACTTTTTGCTTGCTGCAGTAGAAATGCTTCGTTATTGGTACTGTAGATACTGGAAACATGAGCAAGATCATAGCACTCCCAACCTTCGCACCACTCGGAGCATGCTCACACCACGTACCACCCAGTCCGTATATGGTGCACAGTACACTTGCAAAGATAACCGGGCAGTTGATATGAAATTCTTGTGGCGACTGACGCAAGCAGCTCATTCTCGAATCCACCAACTAAACGGCTACGTCAGGTCACAAATACACAAAGATAGAGGGCACACGCAATCTACGCTCAATCTCAGTGAGGTCAAGAATTGGGATTTTTTGCTATGGAAATATGGCAATGGCTGGTAGCGACTCTTGGAGTGTTTCGTCACTCTAAGAAATGACCCTACTTTCAAAATATTACACCACTCAAACCTTTCCCCCTTAATTGGTCAGCTTTGTCCCAGGGTACATGCAACAAGAAAGCACCAACAAGGAGCGAGTAGAACGGGTTTCCGGAAACCCTTGTCGAGCTCAGTATTTCGCAAGGACTTGCGTACAAGGAGCACTCTAAGTCCAGTTTGTGGAAGCCGTGGTGTAACAAAGAAGATAGCAGACGTCTTCATTCTGTATAGATCCTGCAGTAAACACACCCCCTATTTCCCCCCCTATATCGAGTGATGGCAGAGGCATTTAATCTCAGGGTACACAATTTTTTAGCATTTAGGATTCGGACAATCGAACACTTCTGCTTTTCTCCGGGCATCAGGTGTAATACCAAGTTGTGGTCTCAACAAGAAGCTAGCTAATTAGTTTAGGGCCCAACTGAGAAATGAATGGCGCCGCTTTAGAACGGTAGTTAGAAATTTCATCAACATATCTGACGTTCGAAACTGATTTCGAGTTCCAGAGCTTCGCCGTTTAACTCGGCACATCTCCTGCGGTATGGGGTGACCATAGTTTCACTCACTTTACACGCGTCGCTGTGAAGTACGCGGTGTCGAAATACTCTAATGACTTCTGAAGCCTTTACCTACTGTTAAGCGGGAAAGGTTTGGATGTTTTACTCTTCGAAGATATATTCAATCTACTGTCAAATGCAGTAAGTTTGCATCCAGGCGAATCTCCGTTCCATTCTCAATAGAAAAGGGGGAAGTTTTGGTGCGAAAATGCTTAAAGCAGAATGTCTATTATATCCCGAAGAGGTGCACAAAATAGCCAATGCTCCGCAACGTCAAATACCTACCCGTCCCAAGGCCAAACTTTTGGCATGCTGTACAGGACAGCAGTAAACATTGATGCTCAAGTAAGACAATACGTAAGGTACATTATGTTTGGAATTATGTATTGACGACGAAAAGCCTATACACGCCATTTTCAACCTTGGTCTTGGTCTTCTAGTAGCATGCATATGCTGTGACGGCCTCACCTTTAATATGCCTATGCTATAATACAAATTCAAGACGCTTACACGAGCTTCGAAAGACATCATATCATTATGTTATTTGTTATCTTGTATCGTTCCCCCGATAAACGTACATACTCAACGCCTTGAGCAGATTACGGACAGCAAATGCTTCCTGTTCTCACCCTTGACACATCTCCCTCCGCTCACCTTGAGAATTAGCCCAAACCACTTTGGCAGTAAATGAACTCCCTTTCCCCGCTGACAAAAAATATCGTATATAAACCATCTGCCGGTTGCTCTACAGAAAAAAAAGTATCCCAGATGTGAATCAAGCAGTTATACCAAACCGCAGAAACAGTCTTCATTTTTATCATTCGAGGAACCATTCGTCAGCCCAAACAATGAGAACAGAGATTCAGGAGAAGATTCACCAACGTCTCAGGGTGTGCGCCCCTCTCAATCCTGTCATGGAAGGACATATGGATAAGCTTCAAATTATTTGCTCCAATCCTACCGTAGAAGCGGCATTCAACGAGGCTATTGCCCATGTTCAAAAGACGAACAACTTTGGTGACCTCAATGAGTGGCAGTTTGCAAACATCCTGGATCTGCAGACCTATTTCCGTGTTTGGTTTACCGATCTCGAACAACCGACTGGTGGGTTGGGGATGATCCTCCCTTTCACATGGTTCTATCTAAACAACCCCTCCGCATATTACTTCCTCAATACTTTTGAAAGCAAGTCGTTTTCTTCTCCGGAATACTCCAGGGAAATTTTTAACTGGACAGTGGAATTCATCTTAATTCGTGGAAAGTTCATGGACTCCTTAGAGTCCACAATGCATATTGAAGAATGGATGGCAGATCCTTCCACGCAGATTGAAGATTTCATTGTTCCGGTTGATGGGTTCAAATCATTCAACCAGTTTTTCGCTCGAGAGCTCGACTACTCAAAGAACCCGCGCCCGATTGATCACCCCCAGCATGATAATCTGGTTTGCGCCACTGCAGACACAATCATAAACTTCATTCTAGCTGACCTTACTTTACACGAGAAGATGAACGTCAAAGGTCGCCAAATTAGCATGCACGATCTCCTAAACAAATCTAAATATGCGAAGCATTTTGTTGGTGGTACGGCAGTTTCTTGTGTGCTTATGCCCAACGTGTACCATCACTACCACTGCCCTGTGAATGGCAAAATCGTTGAGTCCGGCGAAATTCCTGGGATATACAATGGTATCATGGATGGAGAGCATTGGTTCAACAAGGGAGACAACATCGGCCAAGGGGACACCGACTTTAGTATTTTTGAAGACTTTCATCGAGCGTATTTTATCATCGAGACGTATGGATACGGCCATGTGGCAGTGGTGCCAGTAGGATTGAATACCATCAGCAGAATAAGACCATCTGTAATCAACGACAGGTCCACTTACGTTGAACCAGGGGGCGCTCCGGTTGACATCAAGAAGGGGGATAAACTGGGATATTTCCAGTACGGTGGATCGCTCAACATTTTATTGTTTGAAAAGGGAGTATTTGGTAGTGTTTCGGTGCTGATGGGGAACAGAATTGGGGAAATGACAAGAAAAGAGTAGAGTAAGGCTACTCATTTTGAGATCTATTGCTGTCTTGGTTCAATTAAAATGATTAGTGGTAATTATTCGCTAAATCGTCCAGTCTCCCTGGCTTTCCTGGGGCAGTCCCGCTGCCTCCCCCACCGACCGCTGCAGGTGGATTGAAACGCCACCGCACTCAGAATGCCCCTTCTTCGCCTCAAACGGGTGGATGAACAACGGTCGGGGCTTCCAATGCACAATCCTTCTGCCCCTCCTCTCCCTGCCACAACATCCGATACAGCACCCTTGAACACTTCCTGCACCTGATGCCAACATGAACCCTGGCTCGTGAATCTCCCTGCCGTAAATCAAGTTGATGTGCGCAAATTCGCACACGAAAAAATCTAGATGAGGACCATAATTGTATACAGTATTGGAACTGGGAAGATATTTTTACAGTTTTTGAATTTGCAAGACATTTTTAATTTGGGTGAGTGTGGCAAATTCATCGGTTGATTTTTTATTTTAGGACACACTGTCATAGTGGATGTCAGTACAGTTCTAGGTTGTGGGTGATACTACGAGTGACTTTGAAAGGTCTATATAATGGCCACATCAATTCCCACCCCTGGCCGATAGGTGGCTGGCATGGGTATGGCACCTAGATATTTACCTTGAGGAAATATCTTCTAATGGTCTCTCTGGTTCACACGATTCCCGTGAATGCATTTTATGGTTATTAGTCTGTTTGTTTGAAGACTTTTAGGGTAGCCAGAGGTCTATATAAGCCGAGTAAACTGCTTCCTTTAGTGGAGGTCAAGGAAGTTGGCAGACAACTTCAGGTCAAGCTTCGAGTAGTAGGAAGTTGAGAGTCAACTTCAGACCCAAGAAAACTTTTTCCTAAGCTGGTCGCAGAGCATCAGTGGTAGACGCTGCTCCTTTTATACTTGCTTGTAGCCCTCTCAACTCTCTCCCATATACACTGCTTTTTATTTGTTTAACTATACCACGGCAGCACTTTTGTTGCTTGCAACACCTCCGTCTTGGGGTGGTTGGTTCTAAGTATCTCTTCTCCCGACGATTTGCCCCTATCATTTGGTACTCTTGTGGAGGGGGTTGCACCCGAGGTATTCGAGTTGAGCAGTCTTAGGGAACCGTTCGAGGGGATTTCTTTTCTGTAATCATGGATCTCAACGCTGCTCGTATAACGTTCACAGGGGGCAAGAATGAAGACGTTGAGGAGTTTTTCTATACATATGTCAACGTTGTGATGCGTGAGAAGGGCGATGAAGAGAAGGCCGCAAGTATCTTTGCCTATCTTCATGGTGACGCAAAGCACAAATATAAGTCCAAGTTTATCGACGGGTGGTCTCTTAACGGGAATGGGCGTAACTTCGGTGACGTATGTGAGTGGTTTGTGAAAGAGTATGCTAAGGAGGTAGAACCAGATGAGATGATTCGTACCGCCATAGAGGCCCGGCTCAACTTCGACGATTTGTTAAGCTCATTGGCGTACTTGTGTGATCTTGATGAAAAGGCTGGGTTCAACGCCCAAGCCAAGTACGGAATGCTGCGTAAGGCGGCTATGGGGGATAAGCGGCTCTCTGATTTCCTCCTCATCAAGGACCATCACACTTTTGATGAATTGAAGGGTACCATAGTAGAATTTGTCAAAAATTCGGAGACGTTTCAGTCACTGAGTGAGGTACCGAGGGAAACCCGCACATCGATGTCTATCGTACATCCTGAAAAGAATTATCAAAGGCCGGCTACTAGTGCAGCGGCATTAGAATCTGTCAGGAGCGATGTCAAAAACTTGGAAGAAAGGTTGGAAACCCGATTCGATAATCGACTTGACATGATAACCTCGCAGTTGGAAAGCCTTACTCTTACCATTAAGAAGAACCAGTCTGGGGCCCCCAAGGCCGCAGAAGTCTGTTCTTACTGTCACAAGCCTGGACAGTTTGCAAACAGGTGTCCTGATAATCCACATAGAAACACTCGTTGTGGAAAGTGCGGTCGATATGGGCATCATGAAAGTAACTGCTGGTCTAAAGACAACAGAAGAGCAAATTTATCGGAAGCAAGGAGTGAGTCAGGACCAGAGGTGAAAATCTTACAAAATAGAAGGGATCAAAGGTTGACGGATGCCGGTAACCTATCCATCGCTGAAGAGATTAGTCAAGTCAATGTGACAAAAAGGGATGGGGAAGTGAACATTTTATCGAAGAAACCTAGGCTAGATTATGGAATGCTGGAGCATATCCCAGCACCTGTACCTCCTCGAACCAAGAGGTCTGATCAAGTTGTTCCAGGAGTGGGAGTCACTCCGGCCAAGAAGACGAAAAAGAGTAAGAAAGTTAAGAGTATCTCTAAGGACGTACTAGAGTATGTGAAGAGGTACAATTTGGTGGCTGAGCTTGCATCGGCCCCAACTGGGATAACGTTTGGTCAACTTTTGAGGGGCGACGCAGAGGATGCGAGAAAAGAACTCAAAAAAATTATCGGGTCTAATAAGTCCGCTAAGGGTAAGAAACTGTTTCTTCAATCGGCCTCGACGGCACCAAGACGTCTTAAGCTGGTACCAGTCAAAGTATTGGGTATGAAAACCCAGGCTCTCTTCGATTCGGGTGCTGTTCCAAACCTCATTTCAGAAACTTTGGTGACAGATCTAGGTCTCGACATTACTCCAACGACTCGAAAAATAACTGTAGCGGATGGAACCGTCTCAAAATGCATGGGCACTGTTGACAATGTTTCCGTGTTCTTTGGGGACTCTAAAGTTGATGTAGACTTTCTTGTCATGCCTGATCTCCCTTTTGATGCAATCATTGGCTGCCCTACCATGGAAAGACTAGGGACATGCATTGACTTGGGCAATCAAATGGTTTCAATTAATATTGACGGCAGAACCGTGAAGATGCTCCTGGATTTCGACAAAAGCACGCATCCTGAAGATTTAAAAGAAACGGACAGTGAAGATTTCACTTCTAGCTATGACAGCGAAGATTCGGAACCAACGAACACTTTCGGAAGTGGAAAAGGGTACCCTTGGGGGGTAATGAACATGGCATGGGACGATTATGATTCTGGGTTTGAAACAGGTGACGACTGGAATTCTAGGATAAGTTTGAAACCCGAATATGTTTCTTTTTGCGATGATATCGAATCAAAGGACAGAATTCGGAGCATGAAAGAAGATTACCTTTGCAGAGAAAATAAGAATACGTCTAATTCCATATATGAAGATGTGAGCACGACGGAAGAGGTCCTTCAAAATATTGAGGTTGAGAATCAAGAAGAAAAAGGGCGCCAAATGGCAGAAATCCAAGGAAAAATGCAGCACCTTCCCGCCGCCGCCTCACTGAAAATATCCGACATGTTAACATCTTCCGAAGTAGTTGCATAGAGTGTATCAGATTTAAGACAAGCAAATGTACCGGTTACTCACTCGTTCGAACTTACCGACACTCAACCGATTTACCACAAGTCCAGACGTCAACTGCCAAAATATGACCAATTTATCTCAGAAAATGTTACAAGTATGCTTAAAAATGATATTATTCGACCAGTTTCATCCCCATGGTCGTTTCCAGTTGTGGTCGCACCAAAGAAGGATGGAAAGCTGCGTTTTTGCGTCGATTACCGACAATTGAACCAGAGAATGATACCCGATCGATTTCTGATTCCGAACATGAAGGAGATCCTCGAGGACCTGAAGGATGGGAGATATTTCACCTCAATTGACCTTTACACTGGCTATTGGCAGATTCCATTGGATGAAAAATGTAAGGAAAAAACAACCTTTACCAGCAAAGTTGGTACGTTCAGGTTCGAAGTGATGCCTTTTGGTCTCATGAATGCACCAGCTACATTACAAAGAATGATGAACGAGGTTTTGAAAGGACTTCTATTCGCAAGAGTCTATATCGATGATGTCGTCATATTCTCATTAACATTGGATCAGCACATCTCGCACGTCAAGACAGTTGTGGAGAGGATATCGGAGTATAGCTTGAAAATTAAGTTGAGCAAATGCTTCTTTGCGAAAACTTCTATCCAATTACTCGGTCATATCGTCGACCAAGAGGGAATTAGAGTGGATCCAGAGAAAACGAAAAAAATAAAGTTGGCACCAAGGCCCGCTTCAAAGACGGAGTTCCGACGCTTCTTAGGACTGGCCTCATATTACAGAAGATTTATCAAAGATTTAGCCAAGACTGCAGCATCGTTACATGCCAGCACAACGAAGAACAGAAAGTTTTACTGGAACAAGGAAATGGAAACTGCATTTCAGGAGCTTAAAGATAAGCTATGTGTCCCCCCAGTTCTCATGTACTCAGATTTCAAGAGACCATTCGTTGTGGAGACAGATGCCTCAGAACGGTCTTTGGGTGCCGTTTTGTCCCAAAAAGATGAAGACGGAAGACTACAACCTGTTCAATTCGCAAGCCGAACTCTGAATGATGCGGAAAAGAGATACTCAGTCTGCGAGAAAGAAGCGCTAGCTGTCGTCTTCGCGCTGAAAAAGTTTCGCGTATACCTTTTATCACTCGAGAAATTTGTCTTCATAAGTGATCACCAGGCACTTAAGACAGCATTCCAAAAGAAGGATGTACATCACCGCTTGGCCCGATGGCTCGACATTTTCGCAGAATATCGGTTTGAAATTGTGTATAGACCCGGACGCGATAATCAGCCTGCCGATTACCTATCCCGCTTGAGGGACGGGACTGATTCCAAATGAAAAAGCTTCGGAGGACATCGTCGGAGTCGCCGAGTTGAACGTTGCCGAACGATAACGAGTACGAAGCTAATATTCACGGACTGATCAAATTCCTCGATGGACTAGAAATGAGAAAGGTTGATCTTGAACACAGAAATTGGGTACGCAGGAATCAAAAGGCTTTTACATTGTGGAATGGGAAACTCTTCCGGCACACTAAAGCCGGTCCCCGACTAGTGGCCCCTTTGAAAGAAAGAATGAAGATCTTGAGGACTTTCCATGATGAGCTAGGGCATTGGGATCTCGAAACAACCAAAAAATTCGTAACTGAGAGATTCTGGTGGCCCGGTATCCATAAGGACGTCTATAATTTCGTGAAAAGCTGCGACAACTGCCAAAAATTCACTCCAATACGGAAGTATAAGACAACTCTAAGTTTTCCAGTTTCCGGTCTCTTTGAAACCTTCTCAATTGACTTTGCGGGCCCGTTCAAGGAAACCTCTTCCGGAAAAAATATCTCCTTATAGGGGTGGAACATCTTACTGGATGGCCAATAGCAGTTGCAGTTGAGGATGCTGAGGTGGTACTGAGATTCATCGAAAAAGAAATAATTGAACCGTTTGGTCTTCCAAAAAGGATCATCTCGGATAACGCCCTTTGTATTACTGCAAAATTCACTGCTTCGTTTCCTTGGAAGAGAAAGGGATTCAGCTGAAGACAGTTCTCGCATACGCTCCTATGTCCAACGGGAAAGCTGAGAGGATGGTTGGAACCATTAAACGAGCAATATCGAAAACTATGTCGGAGAATGAAATCCAGTGGGAAGATGCCTTACCAAAAGTGTTATACGGCTATCGTCGAAGAAGAGGAAGAAATAGACGCTCACCATTCGAGCTAATGTACGGAAGGGCTCCTAGAATGTTACAGAGAGACATGGAAACAAATATTATCGATGAAGAGAGTAGGGAAGTTGAACTACTGGCCACCGAAGGCTGGAGATCACACCGCGCGCTAACACAGACAAGAAATAAGGATGCAGAAACTGCAGTCAAAATCTTTTCAGTTGGCTCTAAAGTACTTGTAGTGCATGGAAAAACAATGCAGCAGGCTGTGAAGTGGCCGGCCTTCCAAACCAAGTACTCGAACCCTTGCATCGTCACGGAGGAAAGACACCCGCACTATCAGCTCTGTTCAAGCTCAGGGAAGAGATCAAGGAGGGCTATCACTGCACGTCGTCTGGTCCCTTATCATCAGAGGCCTGAAGAATTCCTTCTCACACAGGACTATGCGCAACCACGGGGCATACTCATCTTTAACTATAGAATGATTCCTATGGGCGGAAAAAGGGCCTGGGAATGGATCATCTCGATTACGCGGGACTAATACGAACTCCACGTAATCATCCATTTCTACATTAATATATGCCTGTGTTTTAGTACGTTGAACGGACCATTGCTACCTGAAGAAGATTTCCGACTATTAATAAGAGTTCTATTTTCATTCCAAAACGGAAGGTTCACGGAAGCAGGTCCAGAGTTTGTGGATGTAATATATCATTACTCTATAGGAAGATATGGAATGGTAGCTGCTGGAGACTTTTTCGCAAACGTATCTGAATATTATCCGTCCAATTTACGTATTTCTCAAGAACAACCAAGACGTGCGACTGAGAGGTTACGCCTTACCCCCGGATATGGAGTACAGACTGGTCCCGTATCCTCTATGGGAACCTTACGTTTCTCCGCCACAACTTGGGAACGTTGGAGGCGACGAGGATCCTCCTGAAGCAGTGATGATGACCAGAGGAGGACCTTCGGGGAGACAACAACCCGCCCAGAAGAGGTTCCGGTCGTCCCCCGAGAGGACCTCGTGCAGGTCCCAGTACGTCAGGAGCTGGTCGCGGCCATTCATCGGGACCGTCCACCACAACTTCATCTCTAGCTCTCCTTCACAACCATGCACAGCATACAGTCGGAAGAAGAAGATTATCTTTTTGGCTGCGCAATATCTCCGAGGATGCGAACGATGCGCAGGTCATTTCTTATTTCATGATAAGCATCTGTTTATGTTTTAGGGCGCTACATGGACCGCACTTATCTTACGAAGATTCGTTCTTGATAATGCGCGTCTTCTTTTCCTATCGGCATCCATTCCTCCGGCATCTTCCAGAAGAGTTTGCATATCACATATATTTTTTCACTCTTGGAAGATTCGGAAGAGTCACGGAAGAAGAATGTATTCAACCCCATCTCGAGGTTATCAAACAATATATGAGGCTATGCTACAAAGTGAGGTACCAGTAATGCAAACCTACTTTTTAGAGCATCATATTGGTAATCAGTTGCATCCATACCCGTTTGAGAGACCATATATTTTATCAATAAGACAGCGAACACTAACGGAAACAGAAGAAAAGCAGTGACGAGCCGGGACGTTCGTCTTGAGCGGGAGGGCGTGATGTGCGCAAATTCGCACACGAAAAAATCTAGATGAGGACCATAATTGTATACAGTATTGGAACTGGGAAGATATTTTTACAGTTTTTGAATTTGCAAGACATTTTTAATTTGGGTGAGTGTGGCAAATTCATCGGTTGATTTTTTATTTTAGGACACACTGTCATAGTGGATGTCAGTACAGTTCTAGGTTGTGGGTGATACTACGAGTGACTTTGAAAGGTCTATATAATGGCCACATCAATTCCCACCCCTGGCCGATAGGTGGCTGGCATGGGTATGGCACCTAGATATTTACCTTGAGGAAATATCTTCTAATGGTCTCTCTGGTTCACACGATTCCCGTGAATGCATTTTATGGTTATTAGTCTGTTTGTTTGAAGACTTTTAGGGTAGCCAAAGGTCTATATAAGCCGAGTAAACTGCTTCCTTTAGTGGAGGTCAAGGAAGTTGGCAGACAACTTCAAGCCCAGTCCCAAATAGTTAGGAAGTTGAGAGTCAACTTCAGACCTAAGAAGCATTTATTTTACCCTACTCACTAAGCATAGGTGGTAGACCCTGCCCCTTCCATACTTGCTTGTAGCCCATTCAACTGTCTTCCCTATCCACTCCTTTTCGTTCGTTCAACTATACCACGGTAGCACTTTTGTCGCTTGCAACGCCTCCTTCTTGGGGTAGTTGGTTCTGAATATCTCTTCTCCCGACGATTTACCCCTATCACAAGTTTCAGGTTCGTCCAGCTCCCAACCAGCTCCCGACCAGCCAACCGTATACCAATCACCTGTTCCATCTGTGCCATATATCCCGACCTCTATCCAACCGGACGTTCACGCCCTGTACTACGTTGTCCGTTAAAAGAGAAGCTGGAGGTATTATGTTTACTCACATAAAAATGCCCCCTTTACTTTTCTCCCCTCACTCCCTTTTCCATCGTTTCTCACTCCACTTCCTTTTTTTGCGTCACAAATATTTCATTTCTTTATACTCTTTCCTTTTTCACATTTCTCCTTTTATGAGCGATTACATTCCCCTTTGGTGGTTATTCTATTGGTCTTCTCTGTTTATTTGATCTTCTTCGCCCTAAATATATTCTATCTTTCTACACATGATTTTCGCCATAAATCACCCTTTTAAGACAGCTTCACTAAATCTCACTACAGGACCAATCTTCGCCTACTTTTTTGATTCAACGGGCCTGTCAATCTGAACCGTTTGGCGCTATTTGAATATTGCGGGTGTTGCCTAAAAGCTATCTTCGCCCATACAACAACAAGGAATAGAGAATTCAACCCCCTGACAGCCATCATGCACCGACTACCTCCTCCTCGCTCCATTGCCAAAACTTGTCATCCTCGCCCCATCACCGTCTCTCCCTTATTTCCCTCCTGGCCAAAGCGACGTTGAGGACTACCTCCGTCGCCAAACCAGGAAACGTTTGACAGCGCTGTTTGCTCGTCACCTGATGGAGATATAATCATACGAATCGGTAGTAAGGGACTCTGGGGAGGAGAAAAATAAGGCAGGTGAGTGCTTTGAGGATTGGGTGGCCCCCGAACCAGTCTACGGGATGGAACAAGGGGAGAATGGGGACAAGTCTGGGAGAAAGAAGAAGCAGAGGAGGCTGGGGGGGGGGAGGGGGAAAGAGGAAGGGGAGGAGCCCGCAGATGAAGAAGGTGGAGCCCGCAGATGAAGAAGGTGGCCTCGAACAGGGGTTTATGGGAGGGGAAGGAATAAAATGGTTGGGCCAGGTCGTCCAGGCCATGGATCCGGTTGGAATGGGCCCAGGTGAGCTTTATTCTTTGCTAGAAGGGGCAGAAAATTGTGGGCCATCCAAGAGTATATTTGGGGGGTACATGGGTACTTATGATGTCTTAAGGGAAGTGTTATGCTATGATCTAGAGAATGGAGGTCTTGAGGAGTAGATTCATTTAGTTTCTTTCAATTATCTTTTGTAAAACTCTCTGTTTCCACATGAAGTCTTTTCGTACTATTTCTGGTGCTCCTAGTAGTTTTATCGAGATAGTTCGGAAATAAGTCTATACAAGCTAAGTAAATTGCTTCCTCCATGAAACCGAAAGCAAGTTGGCAGAAAACTTCAAGTCCAATCCCAAATGGTTAGGAAGTTGAGAAGTAATCTTTAGAGCCAGGAAAATTTTTTCTTACGCCAGTCAAAATGCATAAGTGGTAGAGCCTGTCCCTTTAGGGTTGGTTACCAGAGCATTCACTCAGCTTTAACGCCCATTCATCTCCATCGCCTGTCAACGACCACTGTAGCACTTTAGTCGCTCGCGAAGACTCTCAACTCGGGTAGTTAATGGTTCCCTTTTCCCTTAGCGCCATTTTTACCCTATCATTCTCCTTTGCAACTTTAGTGTCCCCTTACCAAGCACCACCAGCATGAATTTAACTCCCCCCTATTCGCAGTACCAATGTGGAGTCGAGAAATTGTTCGGCTCTGAAGGGTTCACTTTTGTGAAACTTTGACTCTTTTAATGCAACGGCTGTCCTTGATAAATTCAACGTTTAGCACATAGTGAAACTAGATGCGCTGTTGGTATAGCTCAGGTTTTTGTATGCAGACTCAGCCACTAGGTTTTAATCCTCGATGTTTGTCCTCTGTCTCCGAAGTTCACTTTTGTTCTTCCTTTCGGTCGGCCTAGGATACGATATTTTCTGCGAGGCTTGATGCTTGATCCGCTGAAATTGCGGTTACGAACATCTCGGGGGTACAGCACTCCCGTCCCTGTCGATGCCGGACGGATATTTGCCACCCCTTCCTTTTCCCGGTAGATGACGTCGTTGACTGGGATTGATGCACGGGGTTTGATACCACTGGATTTCATACCTGGAAGCCTTTTGTTTATCGGCACTGGGCGTTATCCAGTGGGATCAGAGTAAATAAAAATGTTATACCCCGCTTATTATCGGACAGAGAGGCAAATCTAATAGATAATTTGACCTCCTGTCGGATTGGAAGACGTCGCAGCACAGAAAAACTTTTTTTCGATATACCGGCTGTGGGGTTTTAGGCGCACACCAGTTAATCACTGTTTGAATTGTGGTCATCGGTTGATCGGGGTGGCCGAGGCCCGAAAGCTCCACGGCCAAGGTTTATATAGACTCCACCAATTTTTGAAACCCCCTAAAATAGTACTGCTACAAAATATTTTGATTAAAAAGTGGGCACTAAAAGGGTATAATCGCTGGTGTCCCTTCGTGCCATGGCTTGAACTGTATTCAAATAGTAATTTAGTGGCCTAAATTTGTGAGCATGTGCCTTGCATTGCTGTCCACAGTTTTTCACCACAGCAACTAAAGCTGGTACTTCGCTGCAACAGACTTTACGAGCCTCGCAATCATAATCGCATTGCCTACTTCGGAAAAAATTTCAGCATGCAATTGCGGGTGAAATATCGTCAAATTTGCATTGAAAACCTTGATGAATTCGGTAGTCGCTCCGTTCTAACCACCCGGTCCTCCCTTCTCCATCAACTCGATGCCGGAAGTTTTTGCTCAAGTAGCTCTCAAGAAGATCGCCATCGAACTGTGTTTAACTGCCTTTACGGCCTTCTGCCACTTAATCTAACCGGGATGTGTTCCATTCCCGGGCCGGCCTCTTCATTCCTCTTCGTCTGCGCTTGTGTTTAAGAAAATATGAGGGAATCTCATCAAAATGACCCGCAATCGATGCTGCTATTTTCCTTTGCGCTGCAAACACTCATATTAGAGCTCCAACAGCAGTTACCCAGTATCCGACTCAATATCTGGTACGCACGGCACACTTATCGTTCCTAGCTCAATCGCCGGCGATTTCTATACATTCATTCGCCGCTGAGGACTGCCCATTGGATTCTAGGTCAATTTATCCGGCAGTATTGCTTTGTGGCATCCTGCGCATCCGTTATCACCTACTTTGACGTCCTACCTTCCTTGCCCAACTGTCAACGCTCCCTCGAATGGATTTCTTGGCGCCCCTATCGACGATGAGCGTGGTTGCCGCAAAAGATTTCAATCGCGTATCAAACTCGTCTCCTATCTCTTGGACCAGCTCTTTGCCCTCTATGACCCGAAAATGGCCTACTACTTGCTTCCCCACTGCGCTGGTGCCTCTGGTATGATCAACGTCTTTCGGTGAAAATCAGTGCATCTCGCCAACTTCGGAGCCGAGGCCTGCGACTCTGAACAGCGAGCGGTGCTCTAGGGATAGCATATTACCATACTATCGGAGTGCTGGCAGCTTGAAAAATTGCCCCACTGTCTACGAGGTCTCGGTCTGACCCCCACTGTAGTTCTAGCAGATGCAGGTTAGGTCTCTCCCGTGTTTTCTGGTGTAATAGAGAAGAAGATATCCGGGGCGCTGCTCAAGGAGTAGTGGAGACAATGAAAATGGGTTTCAGAAAGTTTGGGGCTAAGTTCAGTGGAGTGCAGCTATATTACCTCAAGAATCCAGAAGAAACTTTCCTCTTATAGCTAGTACTGTATCTCTAGCGTATTAAATATATATTCTAGCTAACCCACTGAAAAATAAAGTAGTAAATAGAGAATAGGTACTGATAAATTGTAACTACCAAACGAAATGGTACCGTAAAGACCTGTAGCGTGCCGCTAAGTAAAATAAATTGGTTACGCATAAATAAAAATAGTAGGTATGAACCCCCGTACGACTAGCAGCAATTCATAGAACGAGATCTCTATCCAAGTTCTCTGTTACAGCACTGTGTTACATTACTGTGTAACAGAGAACTGGAATGACCACAGCGAACCAGTCTCTTTTACACAATGGTGTAACAGAGACATTGTTATACTATTCCCTCCCCCGGAATATTGACGTCCTCGTCAATGATACTGTGGCAGGATATTGTGTTTCTGATTATACTACTGGAAAATCTCAGTTACTGTGACAGATCCATCTTCCATAACATATACGAAGTTCCTCGTTGGTTGCCACTATGCATAATGACGTGGATCACCTCGCATTGAAACCAGGAATTTGTATCCAAGACCAAGTTACTTACGAGACAGAATAGCCTCAACTTTTTGTTCTGTTCCGGTAGGCAATTGAGGCAGTTGCAGGCACGAGAGGAGTAGGTACAGATATTCCATCCGGCTGCTCCAAGTGCGTTTGTGGTGTTTTGTGGATGATATGAATGATTGGATGGATCTTAAAGTGAGCAGGGAGATCCAATTGAACAGGATTTTTACCGATGAGATCCTTTACCACAAATGGCCAAAACCTTCGTGCACCAAGCTTTTTCGAATTCCGCGACCTAAACTACATATAAGTAAGCGATGAAAGATCGATGCATACTTTTGAGCCGACTTTCTTATATGGAATCCTGTATTGCCTTGAAGCGTAAACAGCGTGCCGGGCTTTGCCGCCTTTAGACCAATTTAGCAACCTAAAGAGAAACTCTGAGCTTGACACGAAAGTCGTCCAAACCATGAAGAGGTATGCTTCTGATAGCAAAAAAGTCTCATTGTGATTTAGGTATCCATCCCAGGTCCAGCTCAAACGGTGACATATCCAGATCATCACTCACAGCCAGTTTGTATTCAATTTCTGCAGAGGGTAGCAATTCATCCCATTCACCCTGATGATACGAGCAATGGCAAAGAAAATAGTTCCTGATCCCCCTATTCATAATTTCGGAAGCAGCACCTGTTTGAAGGTGTCTGCTAGTAAAAATTCTTAGTTTCACACCACGAATGTTCACCAGTGTCTTCAAAACTTTGAATTAAATTTGCTATCCCTCTCTTAGATCACATCGTCCGGCAACCCATGGTCCCTAAAGATGTTCAAAAAGAAGTACTTTCCCTTGTGTTCAGCAGTATGCGGTGTTTTTGATTTCAAGAAATGGACTAGGCGAGTAAGTCGATCAGCAGAAGTCGTAATTGAATCATAAACGCTCTTCTTAGTGGAAAGCCTCACAGTTAAATCTGTGTCTAGTTATCCTCATCTGCAGCGAGGGAACTCCAGGGACATTGGAACTGTCAAATTCTTTAGATTGGAATCTTTATACTGCTGAAAACTAAGACATCCCTCACAGTACTTTGGAGAATCCCAGACTTTATGTTTCCAGCGAAATTATTCTGATATGTACAGTGTCTTTGGAAATTTGAAATTTACACCGACTTATGGGTCATGAGCGATTTTCAAAATGTCCGACACTGACCTTCGCGACACACAAAACGTTCCATTGTAAAATAGCCTTGAACCCAATGAAAATTGGCACCATTTATCAACGTTTCTGCCTTTGAACTCATCCTCTGGCCATTCTCCTTCCTTGGAATTTACTACTGGACCGAAGAACTGTTCCTCATCATACCGAGGAATGATATGATCAATATCAAGGTAGAGAAATTCAACGTCATTCACTGAGACGTCAAGATCTCCTCTACCCACATTAGGAGCTCCTGATAAAGCGTTTCTCAAGACATGAAATTTTCCGGACTTGAGTGTGATTGGAAAGATTCCAAGGTTACAGATAGTTTCCAGGCAATGTTCTTTTTTAATAGTCAGCTCCGGTTTTGTGAAGAAGCTGTTAAGCACCTGGTTTTCAAGGAAAATATTAGATTCAGACCTTTCAAGATAGCATGTAAATATTTCAAGAAATTTTATCAAAGCTAGAAGCTCTCTGCTATTGGTAGTGTAGTCCGGCTCAACGGGTTAATTCGTCTTTTAATAGAAAAAAAGTACACAACCCTTTCCATTCTCATCAAATTCTGTCAGAGTTCCACTGACAGCCAGCTGCAACGCATTTACATAAACACGGAAAGTCATTTTACAATTGGGAACATCTAATATTGGAGGCGAAGTCATTGTTTCATTTAGCTTCTTGAAACCTATATAGCACTTTTGATCAAGTTTCTCCATTAGTCGATCTTAGAAATGCAGCAATCTCAGAGAACTTTGGTATGAACTTACAGAAAATTCTAATTACACCAAGGAAACTCCTCAAAATCGTCGAAGATATAGGTTTCGGCCAAGTCTGTAAGACTTAGAAATTGTCAGGATTGACGGGAACGCCGTCCTTCCCGACAATTGAGCCAGAAGGGCAAGCTCATTCTTAAAAGGATCAATTCTTCGAGGCATGTAACGCTCAGGTTCCTTAAGTCGCTTAAATACAATTAGAAGATGTTCATAATGTTCTTCCTTGTTCTCGCTAAAGATTAGAAGATAATTAGTGTAAAAAACCAAGAAGACATCTATGGTGTCGTAAAAGATCTGGTTGATTAACGTTTGTAACGTATCAAGACCATAGCAAAGTCCCATAGGAATTACAATATATTTGAATTGCCTTTAATTTGTATTGAGCGTACTATTGTTTATGCCCTCTGCTTTCGCCCTTGTCTGATGAAATCCGGTTTTTAGATCAGGTTTGGAGAAAACCCTAGCATCACCGAGCAGATAGAAAATTTCACCAGAACGAGATAATGGAGAATTTTTCCTTTTTTTGATGCGATTTAAATCAAGGTAATCTAAAAATACTTTAAGCTTTTCATTATTTTTCGTTCAAAAAGAAAAGCGATGCTCCGTGTGGTGATTTATTGGATCGGATCTTCCATTTCCTCAAAAAGATTCGAGATACTATTTTGCTGCTTTGAGTTTAGATGGGTACAAACGGAACAGAGATATATGAGTTGTCTTTGATCATTCCTCCACTTTGATCTCATGGTCTACTGATCGAATCGGAGGGAGCCCATTTGGCAATTCTTCACGAAAGACCTCTTTACAATTTTTGAGTAAACCTTGTAGATTTACATAGGGCACAGAATCTTTCATTTCTCTCATGTCGTGGAATTCAACTAATCGAAATACTTCGAAGTCACCTCCATGCCTCAGCATTTGTCTAAATTTCTTCACCCCCAAATTGGACACATCAGTACGGTTTTCAGCATCGGGATCAATCACTGGAATAGAAACATATTTCAATATCGCAATTCGTCATTGGTAATCAATATTTGGATTCCGGGCGACATGCCACGGCATTTCCAATAGAACGCAATACCAAGTCTGGGAGGTATCCCAGTTAGAAGTGTAGGTATGATCACCTATTCATGCAGTTCTGATGAAAATAATCTCATATGCCTCCTCCGTAATTCCCTTATGTGAATGGAAAGAAATGACTCGTTCACACAGAATCTCAAACAAGTTCCAATTTCGCTTCAATATCTCAGTTGAAACCACATTTGCATTGCATCCATCGTCCTTTAGTAATTTAAATGCTTTTATATATGCAGTCTACCATCAAGCAGTACCAAAGGCTCCACGGGTATGGCTCTATCAGTGAGTATTCTCTTATCATGACTGTACGTGATTCTATTAGACTCGTTTTTGGAGATTCTCGACTTTTCCCTGTCCTCTGAGAATTTGGCTCCAACTATGTCCGCAACAGTTTCAATCCGCTAATTTGGACATTTGTTCACAATCACCACTAGTCTCACCTGGTTGTTCACCAACTCTTATGGACCAACTATTTTTACGAGTGAAAGCCATTGAAATAATTGCCGTGTCCTGCTTTTGTGTTTTTCGCCATTATGCGATTATCACTCCTGTTACCTTTACTTACGTTTCTTTTATTGTCCTTACAAGGTCTATATTCCACTCTATGGCACGTAAAGCATCGGTTATCCATAATATCTTTCTGACACTGCCCAATGCGACTACGTTCCGGTTTATCTATCTCCATTGGCATGGGACCTGAGGCATTTCGATTGTTTGAAAATGAACCTTTATCAGTAAATAAAATTGCTCCGTAAAAACCTCCATCAACTTTGAGAGTAATAGTAGTAGCAGCTTTGAACTTGGATCTATTCCCCTTACGAACTTCCAGCAGAATGTGTGGTTTGAGACCTTCACAGAACCGAGCCAACTTTTCCTACTCACTTATAACGGGAATATTGATAGCTAAATTCCTGAACTCCGAGAGATACGCTGCTACACTTGTTTTCTGGCGGAGCTTGGTAAGCTTGCCACGATCTCTACTAACAATATCCCGGGGAAAAAACTCAGCCTCAACCAAGAGTTTTAAACCTTCCCATTTCGGCAAGAAAATGTTCTCAGAAACAAGCGCGTACCACCAGCTTACGGCGATACCGGATACAAACGTGGAAGCAAATTCAATAGCATTCTGGGTACTGATAACTTCGCTCTAACCCAGCTGAATGAGCAGTAGGTACTTTTAGACTGAATACAACCATGACCGAACATTTAACGCATTTCGAGTCCATCGAAAAACAAAGGCTCATTTGGTTTAAGGAAATAAATGTTAAGCAAGCCCCTTACTTGAAGTCTTACACTAACGCCTGAAGATGAATAAAGAACTTGAAGTTGAGATACGAAAAGGATTCGTTCTTGGACGATGGGCTGGCTCCCTACCCGCGGAGAGAGTGACTCCACAGCAGATCTGATCACACCTGAAATTACTCAGAAATCCGTTCGGAGTATCCCTACTAGTCCTTTATGCAGACCGCCATCGGTTGTAACGCTTATGCCCATATGTTACCTCAAATACCCTGACAGAACCCCTTCTGTAACAGTTACAAAGGATTTACACTGTAGCAAGATGCCAGTGCAACTTGTGCACTGTACCCACCCACCACTGTAAAACAAAAGATCATACCACTTTGTGCCAAGCCAAAGACATGAAGCCATAGTGGCGATATCCCGTGGTTCTCGAAACATTTCGGACCCCCAACAATCATCAATTACTTTATGCCTCCTTGGCAATTGGACCAATGGAACTTTGACATATTGACATACCGTAAAAGAAAACACTAAACAACTTTGACATATTGTTTAGTGTTTTCGGTATCACTGGTAGAGGCTACATGAGCCTTCAGAAACTTGTAGTTTGATACATGTAGGGTTGCTTTTTCTAGAAATACCTTCGAATTCGGTACCGTTTGATTACAATTGATCTCTGCTGTTGTTGAGTACTTCTTCTATATAAAGCCTTTTCTGACGGTTAAGTCTGTTTATCAGAAGCATCAACCAACAGTTCAACCATAGATGACTTTTTGTGCCCTCAAAACCCCAAATTGATGTCTTTACATTATAGGAAAGCTTCTCAAACCTACCTTACGCTGGCCGATAACCAAATAGAACCTGTTCCGATCACTTGCCCCCTAGTCCAAGTCGAGTACAAGTCCACGTTTTAAAGCATTACCTGAATCGTTGAACCAGTCGGTGCACCGAGCTATCAGCCAACGAGTGCAATACGATTGTAGAGGAATACTGATAAGGGACACTTAAATGGGGACTTGGTCAGGAGCACTGCTTTAATTAGGCAGCTCGGATAACCCAACTCTCCACTCTAGGTATTCTGCTCAGGATCACACAGCTTCGTGAGGCCTGCATGCTACCCATACGGAATGACCTAGAGAAAAAATCCTTTGCTGCACCCTCACGTGCTCGGTTACCAAGATCTTCAATTGGTAACCGTGATCTGTGTGAACCAATGACGTTTCGAGTACCTGACACTATAGTTCACAGGAAATTTCCTGTACTTGGCACTCCAGTCCACAATTACGGTATATGCGATATTGCTTCCGGTAAACTGCACGCAAAAATTTTCTAAAAATTCAACAATACGAGAAACTCGACGTGTAAAAAAAACCTCGAACTAGAACAATACGAAATCGAAACAGCAGCGGAGCCTGCAGGAGCGATGCTACCAGTGAAACAGACATAGAGGCATACGGGGCGCTGCTTAAGGAGAAGTGGATACGATGGCAATGGGTTTCAGAAAGTTGGGGGTAGAGGGTCAGTGGAGTATAGCTATATTCTCTCAAGAATCCAGAAAACACTTTTCTTTTATAGCTAGTACTGTATCTCTAGCGTATTACATGTAGATTATACCTCACTCACTATAAAAGGCACAGTAGTAACTAGAGAATAGGTACTGATAAATTGCAACTACCAAACGAAATAGTACCGTAAAGAACTGTAGCGTGTCACTACGTAAAATAAATTGGTTACGCATGAATAAAAATAATAGGTATGAACCCCTGTAGGACTAGCAGCATATCATAGAACTAGATAACTATCCAAGTTCTTTGTTACATCACTGTGTAACAGGGAACTGGAATAACAGCAGCGATCAAGTCTCTGTTTCACAGTGGTGTAACAGGGAATTTTTTACATCTAGACTCTCTTTGATCTAGGTCCCCCTACCTTATATACACTCCCTCTTCCTTTCTATTATCCAACATTACCTCCAGCGAGCGCAAATACTCAAGGCATTCCGCTTTACTCCCAAGCTCCGGCCCTTTTGATTTTTCATAACGCTTCCAACGTATGCTTTCCATGATGCTATCAGCAACTGGATATGTACGTTCTCATAGACAAGAAACCGCGCTCGCTGCCCCCTGCTGCTACCCTGCCTACAATATCCTAACCATTATGAGAGGAATAAATCGCAGAGAACGTGATTCACAGGATCAGTTATCCTTGAAAGGATTTGTTGCAAGCAAAAAAAGTGCTGGTAAAGTATAGTTGCGGGAACATGGAGAGGTGGATAAAGAAGAAGGGCTAATAAGATAAAACTGATTATAGAAGGGGTAGGCCTATGCTCAGTGACTAATAAGCATGATTCTTAGGTCAGAAGTTGACTCTCAGAAGTTGAGAGTCAACTTCTGAACTATTTGGGTCTACACTTGAAGTTTTCATCGAATTTTCTTGCCCAATCTTAGAGAAAATGATTTATTCAGCTTATATATTCTTTTTAGTTAACTGTAAACTCTAAAAATATACTTAATACCATAAAGACCAAAAAAAAGAATCTTGTGGACTAGAAAGACCAATAGTAGATACAATCAGGACAAATATCTAGATAGACTCCTCAAAATCTTTTTCCTCGAGATCAAACCCAAAAAAGTCATCTATAATATGCATATCACCAATGCAGTCCATACAGATTATATTGAACGGTCCAGAATGATATAAAGCCTCCTCGGACATATGAATATCGTTAAATACCTCCTTTGCACCCTCAAAATAAACTCTATTGACATGAAAAGAGTCCAAGATTACTATTACACCCTTTCTCTCTCCTCTTATTTCCACCCGAACTCCCAAAGGTTGTACAATAGTGGCTTCCATGGGTCCACCAAGACCTCCGCATATTCATAAATCTTCACATACGCCTCAGAATCCTCCGGCTCTTCTGCCTCTTCTGCCTCCCGAGCCTATCAAGGAGCATGTTGCGGCGCCGAATAGAACAATCTGCACAGGTAAAAAAGGTAGTGTGTGAATCTGGGACGTCAAGAATGAAATGCCTGCGGCGTTGAAAACTTTCACATAATGAGCAACGTTCGGTACCAGAGAAGATCGAAGATACAAAGCGAAAAGAAATAAATAATCGTTTTCCATACTTCCGGTGCGACAGGAGTGCAGAGGTACCTTTGAAGTATACTGTAGTAAATATCGGCCGGATCGCGCTGGCGGTAGAAACAGAATACATTCGCCTTCGAAGATTCGCGTACTACGTGTTATAAAAAACAAAAGGACGGATAGATTTGCACACAATTTCCTGACGACATCCTTGGTGTAGTTCTAAAAAGCAAAAGGAACAGTTTCAGCGGAGCTATTCGGTGAACTGTCGGGGTAGAAGCTCAGAGGCAAAAAATTTTGTAGTATTCGTGATAAAAAGCCAGCGTGAGATCCCGAAGAAGAGTAGAATTATTTTTTAGGTTCACAATTAAAGATTTTATTTCACGTAATGAACCTGAATAACAGTACGTCCATGCTCTCGAGGAAAATTTGAATGATCAAAATAGCCTTGGCAGCGATTTATTTCAATTTTTATAGTACGAAATATCGATTTAGAATAATTTTTTATGCGCTCTAGGCCTCCCAGATGACTTACTTACATCTATACCCCTCGAAGCTAAACTTCGTCCCACTTTGTACCTCAGAATGTTACTCTTACAATACTATTTCACAAATTCCAGCTACTGCTTCGTCGAGGTGTACTTCTCTCCCTTTTAAGTCAAAATGAACATTAATTCATCTCTGTTAGACCACTTATTTCTCTAATAAAAAAAGGGTGACCTTCTTAGCACCCTTGTAAGCCTAACATCTGACGAATATTTCAAAACTGGTAGCTCGGGATACGAACCCGAAGACGCCGACTTGATAAAATAATATTTGAAAAAAAGACTGATGAAATTCAACTGCGTTTCTCTGAATGTTTTGTCAAGGAAGAAGACTAAAATTTCTTGCTATTTCATGAAGCTCAATTTTAAGAGCTGCATTCCGTATCTGAAATATCTTTTGACCTCTATAGATCTCAAACTATATGAAGAGATACTATAAATTCTCCAAACCTCATATTCCTAAATTTTTTTAGATGAATCAGATCTTTAGTAAGTCAGAACGAGGGCTATATTCTACAAAGAGGCGCCTTTGCTAATATGATAATGGAAGATCTAAACTCATTCTGCAATAAACTCCTTTGTACCATACTTTATTCAAAATTCACTTATTTGTAGAACGTTTCTGGAAAACCCAACAAAGAGCCAGCCAACTCTACGTGTTATTTTCTCTCCTTGACCTTCAATGAAAACCATATATTGTATTATAATGAGCAAGATCTAAACTTTATAGCATAACCCGTCCGATACTCGAAAAAGATGTTTATTCTCTCAAGATGGTGCATAAAAATGCCATGAGGTTACACAGTTTCTTTCCAAATATGAAGATCAATGTACTGCTATACTTATTATCGAACGCCAAAAGAATTATCGGTACAATAAGGCCATCAAAATTATCTGCGCCAGCTACTTTAACGAAATAAGCCGAAGTTGTCTGGCGCGCATACAAATAAATCAGCTATAGTGTTAAATGGGTTCATTTACATATATAGAGTCGGCTCTCGGTAAAAGGAATAGGTGATAAAAGGAACTCCATCCTGAGAGGATCACATCTAAGTCCACCAAATCGGGAGATTTAAAATTTTAATCAAAAATAAAGAACTGTTTCACACGCCTTTTGTGGAACCGAATCACACTGCAAAGACATTGAATCAAACAACATAAAACGTCAAAATTCGAGCACCTCCGTCTCTACCTACCCAATTCATCCACCAAAATAATGCTACAAACCCTTACATTGCATCAAAAGAAATAAATTGTGCTTGAATGGCTTGAATGGGATCAACGCGATGCAAACGGAGAGATTTCTTCCCACCAAGCTCTAGGCGAATAGGAAATGAAAAAGTTCTAACTCAATTCACAGCCAAGCAAGGTCACCTTGTTTGGCAACTTTGCTGGCGACTCACGATTACGGACACTAAACGGTCGCGGAATTTCAAAAAAAGCGATTCAAAAGGGAAAATGCCGTTCCCTCGAAGAAACCCTGTTCGAATGGGTTTGTACGCAAGAGCAAAGGCGCGTTCAAATCAACGGAGCTATGATTAGATGATAAGGGTAGCATATGCAATCCTTGGAAAACCGATACCGCGATGAAGACAACAAACTAACAATAACTTTCTCAGAGGGTTAGCTCACAAATTTCAAGCGGCGTTAAAATATATTGGCACTACGTTAACATGGGAAAGCCGGTAATGCTGATTGGACTGCATATAATGCGGCGTTTCAAACGCTAAAATCATTGAGAGCTCAATGAAATGTGCACAATGTCTTCAAAGACGATTAATGCGGCATCTTCTACTCTGTGGCCCCTGATGGATCTATTTTTCTTCATCGTATTCCAGGTCGAAAGAGAGCTAAAAGCGGATTAAGATTTTGCCGTGTTCAAATATGGACGGTTCCGAGAAGTTCGAGCTTATGATCATTTGGACCGCATGGAAGCCGCGAGCGTTTAAAAATAAAAGTGGGGCGGAATTGGGCTTTGACTATCTTGCAAACGAAGAATGTTAGATGAATACAAACTTATTCTTCTCCTGGCTGCAACGGTTTGATGCGTACATCGGAAAAATCACTAGGCGGAAAGCTTTTCTTCTCATAGGCAATTGCTCAGCACATGGAATTGCGGCTACTCGTCAAAATTTACCGAATGTTCGGGTTGAATATCCTCCCCCAAACTATACATCCAAGACTCAACCTATGGATGCAGGAATCATTGCGGCTTTGAAAAAACGCTATCATCAACTAGACATGGAACTGGCGCTGGACAATTTGGGTGCAAACTCTAACAAAATTTATAAGGTGGATGTTTTAACTTCAGTGAAGTGGTTTAAGCAAGTTTGTATTTATAAAACTGCTGTGATGAGCACTCTTCCACAGCCATATTTTCAGTTTCATACAGAAGGAGAAGGGGAGTAAGGCAAACCGTTTCTTAGCAACAATGATTCTTGATGAACTCCAGAAAATAACATCTAACTTCACGCTACTAAAATACTCTTTTTTGATTCTATCCGTAGATTAATATGTTTTGAAAGTATATGCGCGGCCCGGTTACTCTTGTCTCCGAACACAAATTAGCGGCTGCGCTAACATTCCTAATTTCTGTATAGTCATCAAAATCTACATCGCCTTCCTTTTCTAAGTATCAATTCCATTGGTATTGCATGAATAAATTTCTCAATACAAAAATACTTGGGATATTCATTTTTAAAAATTCAACTTTCTCATTTTAATCGCGCTAGCTTAAAGGTTATGGTGCGCAGTTCAGAATATTACAGCTCATTGTATGACATTTTCTCTAAATTTGAGTTCGCCTGTTGAAAGTTAAAATCTTTGGCTTACCATTTACTAAAAATATCGAGTAGAATTTTTCTTCAATTGACATTTTTGTAATTCACTCCTTCAAAATGCCTAAATCTGCTTCAAAAAATCTCAATAAAATTATTCTTAGCTTCTAAAATATTAATTCATTCCTGCTGATTATTTTTTTATTCTGTTCCTGCGATGAGACAAATTTCAGAGTATTCCACGGGGCGAACAGAAATCGCTGCGGTAAATTCAAATGCTACATACAGGGCCAATAATGTGAACATTCCGGGTAATTCGCAAAAAATATTCTAAATATACTCAAATACGAAGGGCTAGCATGATGTTAATGTGTTTTGTCCCCTAAGAAAACTGATTTCATATTAGGAATCCAATAAACTCGGTCCAGTTGAATCTAATTCTTTTTCATTCCTACGCTATCACTGTAAATTCTCGATTGCTTCTTCTTACGCCGGACGAAGCCGGCAGAAAACATGTTCTCGGTACCTTAATTCTATGTAAATGAAGCTACAGGTAACTCTTTTCAGGTTTGCGGTAGCTAGGTGTACAGCTTGGATATTTAGTTTATGGTAAGAGGAAGTTAGTGGTATAAGTTAAAAGACTGGAGAGGCTTTGAAGAAGTTCATGACCACTACAAAACCAGTAATAATGCCGAATAATGTTCAAACTAATTCAAATATTATGATTATTCTGAGATATCACTGATCTGTTCATACGAAGAAAATTATTTATTTAATCCATTTCCTTACATAAAAGTGAAAATTTTTATTTTTTGTTGGTTCAACCGCTGCATCCGACTTTCTCAATGAAACACATGTCACTTGGAAACAGAAGTCAAAACTGAAGGGTTGGAAGGTAAAATAATCTTTCCTTATTGGTAAGAGTGGCCCCAAATGTTTTATGTTTGTCAATTTTTGTGATTAAATAAGATCTAAAATCATTAAAATAGATTTCAGCCTCTTTCAAATAATTCGCAACCCTGTTGAGAAACTTTTCCCTTTTTCGAGCGCATTATTGATTCTTTGAGCTAACCTTTTCCAAAAAACATCGGTTTGGATCTCGACTCTAAATTCAACATTTTTCCACTGCGATAAAGCCATAAATTACATCTAACAGTTTCTGCATTGAAATTGCCCTTAAAAGTTGCAATGTATCATGATATCTGTGTAATGTATCAAGCTAGCTGAAATGGTTCTTTAGAAGGAGAAAAAGGTTATTAGGATCTTGGAGTACTTATAAAAACCAAAATTGATTGGAAACGTGTTTTGGAAATGATATTACTCACATTTTCTACCATTTCACATGGGATCTAATTATTTTCGCAGGATATTACTTAAAACTAAAAACTTACTGGATTGGGATAATACCAAGAAAATTATATTTTGGCAAGAGTAGAAACTACCTTTTATTTACGTCTCTGCTTTCTTGCCGAAATCTATCTTCTGAAGATTTGATCCACATTTCATGTGATGTTTCAATTACTTTTTGAAAATGATCCCCAATGTACTAAATAATTAAGGGGATTATGTAGCATGTAATTTAATTTTAAAAATTTCAATAAAGTTTGCGGGATTTATTATAATATTGTACTCTTACTTGTAGAAAAAAAAATTAGGGTTCGAACATGTCTATATATTTCTTTTAAGTACAGAAAATGTAGATGAAAGTTTGACTAGAAAGAATATATGTAGCTACTCAAATTTTCACTGGCACCTCGAATGTGAATGTGCTCAAAAAATGGCCAAAAGGACTGATAATTATTCATAAAATTCTTTGTTTGATACCTGTCCTTACAAAATTTTCCAGAAAGCTATGTTTTCATTGAATACTTTTGCTGTTTCATTGCTAGATTCCGAGGTAGGAAAACAAGCAGTTTTAGAAATATTTTTAACAAAGATAAAAATGACAAAAAATAGCTTCAAATGGTATTTTGGTTCGGGTAATTAAGGAAAGTACTTCTTAGACAAACTTATTTGTTAATTTTTATCTTTTCTTTGCGAAATAAAATAAAAAAATATAACCCATGTACAAGACAGAAAATATTGTTGATCTTTCTCGTACCTCAAATATACCGATCTTACATGACAAGGAGTTCGTTATATACCTGATGCAACAAAAATATGATGAATTGGAGCTCATAGAAAATTGCATTATTTGTTCAAATGCAACATAAATCCTTAAAAGTGAATAACGCTTCAAAGTTTTTCGAACTAGGTCAACAAAACAGATGAACTCTGTATTTTACGCAGTAAATATTTGAAAGTATCAGTTTGCTTGAAATTATGAAAACATTTCACTGTTAAATAATTTTATCAGCTCCAATCGTTATGGCAAACAGAAGAAAAATTATAGTAGTCTTGGGGTATCCAAAAAAACGGAGCATAATTTAATGGAAAGATTCTGCTCAAAATGGTTCTCAGCAGTGAAACTAAAATGTTTTTCTTTCCAAATATTATAATTATTCCTTGTTTTACTAATTTTCGCTATAGATGAAAACAAAAACAGAAACAACAAGATCCGGAGCATAATATGGAAGGTAATATCTTCATTTGTGTAGATGAAAAATATGCAAAAATTTGCTCGTACACCTCACCAGATTTCGATTTCCTTGAAGCTCTAGCAAGAAAAAAATTTGTTTTGCTGTTGAAAATAAATTATGCACGTTACAAAGAAATTTTCAAAGCTTTGAATAAAATCAGGATCATAATTTAGGAAGTTGTAATGTAATATAAATTTTTTTCGTGTAATTTTGAGAAAATTAAAATAATTCCTTCATTTTAACTTTGAAACCCCTTTTTGATATTCTGAAAAGAGGAAATTGAGGTTCGCCTCAATAAGCCGAAGCAGTCAAGACTGTGGAAGAAAGAAAAATTATTTAATAGTGGGCAAATAAATAATGAAAATAGATTCCTTCAGAAGTATCGGTACCATAGAGTGTCTTGGGAATTTAAAGGGTTTTTTGACAACATGAAATTTGATATACTCATTTTTCACTCCAAACAATTTAGTAACGCTACCCGAAGGTGATTAAATACGAAAATCAGCGTTTTAGGTACTTTGAGACAATGTTATCGTGTGGAATGCAGGGTAAGATCAGCTTCGGGCGAAA
Organism: Kappaphycus alvarezii; assembly: GCA_002205965.3. Lineage (NCBI taxonomy): Eukaryota > Rhodophyta > Florideophyceae > Gigartinales > Solieriaceae > Kappaphycus > Kappaphycus alvarezii. The sequence goes on from NADL03000803.1 coordinate 178,496, forward strand.
AAATGAACTTGATATGAAATTATTGTAAGGAGACAAAAAATATATTTATACAGGGAAGAATTTCTATTGATGTACCAAATTACGAAGCAACTATTTCATTTACTCATGCAAGACAGCCATTAAAATTGAGGGAGTTGTTTTTCGAAATCAGACTTTAATTTAATATTAAACTCCTAATAAATATAAGAAGCTTTCCTTAGCTTCGTATTTTCTTTACAACATTTCTTCCAGCCAATGATTAGACTGGATAGGAAATGATTTGAACGTGGAGTTAATTTTCTATTGACTCTATGGATCATTAAAATTAACATTGGGCTCTAAACTACTCTGGGAACCCCTTGTTTTCCAGATATTACCCTTTACATTTGATAGAATGAAAAAATGACTACCAATTTGTCTTAAACCGCCCTTACGTATATATAAAAACGATTTTTGAAATCAAAAACGATTTTTTTACCTGAAAAGGAAAGTCTTGGGTCACACTAGTAGTAATTTGTAACTATCTTGAAAATAATTTCTTATCTGAATTTTTTAGCTATGTTAACATAGTTTCATATATTTTGTAACTGTGGTACAGCACGTATTTTCGTTTTTTTGCAACTTTCTATTTGTCTAGTGCAATGCACTAGTTGATGTAAAGGTTGGCCATTTTTATATTCAAATTTATAATCCCATATTAATGAGTATCATAGAAAGTATGATGGATTGTCCTAGTACAAGGAATCTTTTTACTTTTAATATTTTATCTGTTCATTCAGGTTATTTTTTGAGCTAAAGATGAGGTGATAGCCGAACAATTCCCAGTTTCCTTAGAAGAGTAAGCATCAATATTAGATATTACAAGATCTACAACTCCATGTTTCATTGCTGAAGAAGCTCTGACGATATTTGGGAGTATTTCAATTTTCTTTATGGGAATAAATTTATTCATCAACATATTTCGTATATTTTAAGATATCAATATCGAATTCTTTTAGCGCAAAAAGTATTTCCTTGCCTTAAGGTCTGTCCTACATGTCGATGAGCCCTTGAAATTTAAAATAAGTAAATATTTATATCAACTTTTAATAAAGGATTTGTACTCTTCGTTTTCGAGTTCTTCAGAATTTAAGATTTTGTACACTTTTTTATTTTTTATGAGAATTTATTAGATTTTCGGGGTAAATCGTATTGGGCAAATATTTAGGTACGGTTTGAGTGAAAAAATGATTTCAAGGAACTTTTTCACAATTTTTGTTTATTCCAAACAATGAAAATGTAATCTTATGAGCACAATTTAAACTTTTCTTCTTTAAACTATGAAAATATACGGTAAATCATAAATTGAATCTTATCAACCATGAAAATAACATTTATTGAAGCAGTAATACCAACATGGTACCATTGAGTAGAATACCCGCCGCTTTTTGGGGGGGGCGTAAATATGCGTAGGAACACTGAAAAAAGCGGTGGAACGTCCAACCAAGAAGTCAGATAAAAACGAAAGGTCCAGTTATGAAATGATTCTTAACTGCATGTAAGATTTTGAGGCCCAAAATGTGGGCTTAGTATATCCTTTCTTCTTGGAGTCGAGAAAAAAACTGCTGATACCAAATAGATATAATCAAAGCAGGATAAATTTTCGTTCCTGAGGGACGTGAAATCATTTGAGAGCGCCATCATGTAGTGCTATACTTTTTCATTGGCATACTTCTACTATTACTCAGGCACATATCTGATGCGGAGAAGAAATTCCCCTCTCTGTCTGTACTGCACGAAAATTAATTACTGTAAATTACACCTCTACTAGTGATGATGTATAAATATCTAATTGAAACTATAGCATGTCCACTTTAATCGTTTTATGTGCCTTCCTGGATTCGATTGTTGCGAGCGAAGCGACCAATACGAATACGCATAAGAAAGGCCATAAACTGTTACAATTAAGGATAAGTGCTTGGAGTTTATATTTAGTACGGGATGGAAGCTTTAAATAGCTTTTATCAGGACGGAAATTTGGGTCTTAAAAAGACGGTACCAAATAAAATTGGCTTGTGAATAATGCTGATGGAGTTAGAACTTTTTACAAATTTTGTGAGAGGCCAATTGAATTCCATCTAGGTTCCGATGAATCAGTACTATCAAATGTAGTACCACTTCTATTCACAGGCAGAGCGAAAAGCCCAGGCTATCACTCGAAGGTGAATAGTGAAATTTTATGAATTGGCTTGGGAAGACATTTTTACCCAACTTGCGAGAGGAGGCTGATCCTTGCGTTCTTGTATTGATGGATCCAAGCACGAGAAAATGTTCACAGATTATTCAAGGCCTATACATTGGAGCTGCTTTAAGGAGAATAAAAGATGAAAATATAAATTATTTTGGTAAATTTCCTAATGATTTGAATTTTTTATGGAGGAACGAAAACAAATTAACTGATACCGTCGCACCTTAATTCAGTTTTATCTGGACCAAAGCACACGGTTCATGATTGAACGCTCATATCTGGTATTGCAATGCCTACCTTAGGGATTCGAGTGCTGACAGGTTGGTCAGTAGGATCATTACCGTCATACAATAGCTGACTTGAAATGGTACACGGCAATGGCAAGATGGCGCATTTACCGCTGGATGGCATGACATTCTCGCGGTGAAGGATGATATTGCAAAATGCTATGTAATTAATAAAAGCACGAGCGGACGCGGAGTATGATTCTTAAGCGTATAGCTAGATGATATATTTGGTCCTGTTAGTGCAAAGTCGAGCGCGGGAAGCTGGTGCCGTATGAAAGGGCACGCAGAATCGTGGCCAGTATATTATATCTTAGCTTATCGCATCACGGGGTCAAGGAGGAGGAAAACTAGTAGCTCGATCTTGACGTGCTCATTAAAAAACTAGCGTGTAGTGCGGTCTAAGTACACAGACCAGCCCTTTAAGTCATTTCTCGACTTGATCCCTCACGCTTTATTGCCCTATCTGTCACCCTATCTCAAATAAGTTCTGCAAGGCCCTCATGGCTACGCCGATTCGACGTCTTGAGGTCAAATCTGTGTGATAAATTTGTATTAGCTTTACTATAAAATCACATTTATAATAGAAGGAATCAAAATCTACCCCTTTGATATTTTTGAGCTGTAAAATGTTTAAAAAGTATAATTTTTTTTATTTGGTAGTCGATATTACCTATAGATTCGTAAACCTATTTAAGACAGCTGATAGTGTTGATAGCGTTATGAGCTTTTTCAGAGCTTACTTTAGTCGCCCCTGCTTCGAAACATTGAAAATCAATATGTCCCACCCGGAAATTTTCAATGCTACCTATATTTGATTAATCTAACTTTGTTGACGTTTGATATTTATCATTGATGTATTGTTGTTTCTAGATTTAATGTTTAATGGAAATTGATAATTGTTCCAAAGTAATTCCTACCTTGTGTAGTTATTATATAATTCCAAATTTTGAGCTTTAATGATTTATTTCTATATTGAAGCAGCCTCATATATATCCTTCTTTATCAACAAAGTTGTCATTCAATAGACTAAATTTGTTATGAATACCATCTTTTCTGACAACAATTTCTAATAAAGCATAATTCTATCAACTAGCTTATTATAGAAGTTCAATCTATTTTTTTACAGTTAGTTCTAATTTTGAGTATCCTTTTTCAATTTTGTGATAATCAGCTTCCATTGGGCACTGTTTTGATATTGTAAGATCTGACTTTGCCAAAAATCTCTACAACTTCTTTCGTTCATATGTAGGATACTTCCTTACGAACATTCAGATGATGTAAAATGGTCGATAGAAAAATTAAAACTTGTATTTTACGGATTTAAACAGGCATTCTCTACCCAAATAGCTGTTTTTTGCTTTCTTAAGATTTTTCTTTTTCCTACAGAAAGCCACCTTATAGATTTTTTGGTTCAAAATAATTTTTAGTTATTAAAATGGTGGCGGAATAATCATTTGATGATTTTTTGCTGAAATGTCCGGAACATAATCCCTAGGATATTTTCCGATCATTAAATATATCTCATTCATATTTAATTCAATCATATAAAATTCTAGTCGTTTCTTGCTACACATACTGATTACTACAACGCATGACATTTTTGATTCAAAAAATAAATAGACGTGTCTTAATTGTGGTAAAGATGAACACAATTTTCCGTATTACAACTATCGACCGACAATAATCTAACTTCAATCTTTATTTTACCAATGGTGAAATCTATTTCGCGTTAATATATATCAATTCACCGAAAATTTGATTGTAGAATCCGCTCTATTTTCTACAAATGCTAATATATTGATCAATATCTAGAAATTAATTCCACCAACCATAGCATCATTGCCTCCTTCTTTAAACCGCCCAGCGTTCTGAAACGACGGCGCGTCAGAAATTTTACGTATGGCCCACTAGACAGTAGGTCTTAACATCTGCAGTCCACTCTGATTCCATCTCTGTAACAGCTCCATTCGTCATGAATCGAAGTCCCTACGCTACAAATACCGCTGACTTTCCAAACATTTCCCCAATAATTTGAACGCCTTCACTGTTCTGGGAACCTCACCTCCACCGAAGATTCTGCTATGATTGAAGATGATAAGTAAACAAACAGCTGGAATTAATTTTTCTTCTGGGCATACTACACCAGAAGACCGTCCCTCTCCTTCACTCATCAGCACTCTACCTGTAACCACTATTAAGAAGCTTCAACAAAGCTTCCGCATCCAATTCCATGAACTCATATTTCTCTTGTGACATTTTTTCTTCACGCATGGACATCTCCTGATTTCACCGGGCAGCTTGCCCGGTTTCTTTCTGTTAGAAAACTATTCACTCGGAAAGACAGTCGCGGTGAGCCTCGCAACCGGAATCGGCACGGATTTTCTACTCAGTTCGGCAGCCCTTTCGAGCCGCCCAACAAAATCAATAGGTTTTTCTCTAATACTCCACAGTCTAAGATTTTGTTTCGAATACATTTCATTCTCTTCGATCACATGATCCCATTCCTCGCTGTCGACAGCTGCAGAAAGCATGAGCTATTCGGAAAGCTGCTCAGTCCCTCACTCACTCATCTATTCCTGCCCACTCAACCCCTTCCAATATCCTCCTGATGCGCTCATTGAAACCTCCTCTCCAACTCTCGCTACCCACAACATTTCCGCCAACCTCTCTCCCATCTATCAATTCCATGAATCTGATGTGGGACGGTCATTTTGCTCCCTTCCCCATCATGGTACCCCTATTCCTGGCGAACTGCGCCCTTGGACATTACAGTATATGACGCATCTTTTTATAATTGATGAGCCATAGTGTTCAGCCCTCCATGCTTTCACTACGTTCTTGAATCTTTTTGTCACTATAAAACTCCCTCTCTCATGCATCTCTGACTTTTAATCCGCTGTTCTCCTTTTTATCCCAAGATCCGGTTAATAAATCAAATCACCTCGAATGCGACCAATACTTATCGGCTCTTTTCTTTGCCGCTTCATTTTCCGACTCCTTTTCCGTGGTTCCGTCTCCAAGCCCTTATTGTGCAACGATCTGGAGCCTTCCAAACTGACGGCTGGAACTAATAATGGATGTGAGCAAATTGTACATTCAATAGGCCTTTTTCTTAACTCCTACTCTTCAGAGAACTTGTTCTTGTTACGCTTTGTTGCATGAAAAGCTTTCAATATTGTAGAACACCAGTTTTTTATCGGCCTATGTGCCCCCAGTCTCTGTCAGTTCGTTAATTACCTTTACCGCATCAAGCCCACTCTTTCCCTCGTGGATCTACTCACCAGAAGCATTATGAGCACTCAACAAGGCGAAAACCTCAGCAAGATTTGTTTGCCTTGGCTCCGCAACAACGCATCCAAAATATCGTTGCGGAATTTCCCACGCTGTATCTTTGTGTTGCAAAGATGGTCTAACTTATAAAACTCATTGCTCCCTTAACTCAAGTCCGTCTGGACCTTTCTTATTTGATGACCCATATTCCAGAGTTTGGTTTCTTTGCTCAACCGCAAAAATCTCTTGCTTGGTTTCCTGCTCTCCCGGAGATTTATGATCTTATCCTCTCCTCCTTTGCCTGTCCCATATCTCGAGAACCTTCTATTGAGAGTCTTGACTCTCATGTCTGGACTATATACTTCTGTGCATTATTCCTCTCCACTAAGTTGAGGCCTTGAAGACAATTTGGTCCCTTCTCCTGCGTCTTAGTTACCCCCAGTCGGTCTTTCATCTTCTTCGATACTGTGCTCTTGCTTCCCGCTTATTTCATTTGTTTTGGACCACTCCTCCGCTCCTAACACTCACACCCGCTATATCGCTTGCCGACTGTTCACGAGGAGTCTTTGAAAATTTTCATGGCCCCATTCTCACCCGCAGTTGATGTTCCGCGACTCTCCCCTACTCACAGAATTCTCACCTATGATTCCCGGCTACCACATATCTGTTAAATTAGTTCTCTTTTTCTAGCTGTCCTAACAGTAATGGTTGGCTCGGTCCGAACTCGTTCCCACTGCTTACAAAGATTTCTCCCAAGCTCACTTTGCTACCTTATTAAAATGCTTCACCGACTATCTGTTCTCCTTCCGCTGAGTCTATTCAATCCCTGATCGAGAAATCTCCTCGCAGTCATCTCTTTGAACCCTAACCCTACCTGAACACCCTTCATCATTAACGCACCTAGAACCAGTTACTTTTTGAGGCGCACTCTGCGGAAGACTCCAGTTTCCTCGTTCGATTTTGTTTTAATGGTAATAACAAAGCTTCACGGCCATTTGCTGCCCTCCCGTTCTATTCACTTGAATCGGGAGCCGAGCCGGCCGTCTCTGAGACAATTTAAGCTGAATCTGTGTGTTTTTTTTCTGTTGCCTCTCCTTGGCGCCACTTTGCTGTCCCTAATATCATTTTCAATGTATCTGGTCATCACGCTGCGGTATGCGGATCTGTTGCTGAGAATTTTCGTCGCCATGACAGCCATCGGGATGCCCTTGCCACTACTATTCGCACCGCTGCGCGGAATTATGGTGTGCTCATCCACGATCCAAAAATCTCCGATAGGAAGAGTCCTATTCCCTTTGAAGTCCCTCGGAGCCTCTTGCTGACTTTGCAGCTAAACTTCTACGCACCGATCATTCCCATCTGCCACACGCACAAAAGCGTCTTGATTTCTTCATTGATGACATAATTTGCAAGTCATTATCAGGAATTAAACGTCTCCGTTATCAGTCCTCATCTAAAATGTTATGCATCCCGTTCATCGCGTTCCGCTTCTTCCCATATTGACCTGAAAGAACTTGAAAAGGCCACTGACTGCCTTTTCCTCTACAAACAATATAGTTCTGACATCTACCAAATGTTAATGGATGAATACGGCTGTATCGGGGTGGAATTTCGAGGTGGAGGGGAGAAAGCCTCTAAAATCCTATCCTCTAAATGCTGTACATCTCCTCTAGCAGATGGGGGCCAGCTCATCACAAGTCTTATCTCTCCGCTTTTCTAATATGTTGCGTTTTATGTAGACCAGATACTCTTAGATTCTTCGAGTCCTGTACCCAAGATATCTCTCCCGGCTCATCCCCCCTTAATCATGAATAAGAAGTGAGGCAATAAACTTATGTGTAGAACACATAAAACTTCTTCATAGGAGTACTTATGGTAGCTACGTTTTCAGCAGTCATTATTAAGGTTTGAAGATGTTATTTTGCCGTCATCGTTTAGCTTTAGGAAGTACAACTAGTTATACTGAGAAAGAAATCACCTAATAATACTCCAATGTTGCGAACACTAGGCCTGAAAGTCTGTTTAGTGCCGTTTCCTCCGTTTATTGTGGCCAATTTCAGATGAAGATACTATAAATATCCTCCAATTACTAACTTTAGACGCGACTGTAGGCCCCACAATACTTCAGAAACTGGTGCGTAATTAAAAGTTATTTGCATTTGTTGACTGAACATCTTAAAATTTTGACCCAATGGGAAACTTCTATCGCAAATAAATTGGTTCCTTCGAAAGGACAGATTAGTCCCATTCCACCCTGTATACTTGGGCAAAAAAAATTTGTGACCCTGTTTCACTACAATATTCGGTCTTTTTGGGTTTTGGAGAACTTTCATCATCCAATCTGTAAATATACAGATGAGAACGATAAAATAGGCATGGAAATTAGTTCTCACAATGATCCTTTGTGGCTGATCTGTGGAAAGGACAGACTTGAATTCAACTTCAGACGCAATGTAGATTCCCAATCGTTCCATTTTTCCTGCTAGATCATTTCAATTGTTACAAAGATGCTATGAGTGAGCTTTCCCTTCTTAGCTGGATATTATTTCGATACAATAAGTTATTTTATCTTTTATTTTGTTACAGTAAATTATAAATTTCATGAGAATATTTTGCTATAATCCCCAAGTCGGTGTACATATTATATAAAAGGAGATCGTTATTGATCCCGTATTCATATGAAATTAAGTACCTGGTAAGAGAAACTTGATACGACGGCGTTGCAAATTTGCATCTCGAGGGCATTTTGGGGTGAATTTAGCTGTGATAAATGATTTTTGTGAAGTAATATTTCTTTTGATGGCCCCATGCCCTTTTTCATATTCTAGATTTTAAAATCTTTCCCATCTTAGGTACAAAGTGATGGAGGCTATATGGCGAACGTCGAAAGATACATTCTTAAATATTAGGCTAAAGCCAATACAAAAGAAGTTGAGGGAAACACTTCAAATTAATGATGGTATCATTATCCAAAGAAAAGTTTTGTAAATAACTTCATTTATTTACACTTTCGACGAATGGTTTGGCTCATGAAAGGTTCTAAATAAATCCGAAAAAGATTTTTACACTTCTTATCATAGTCTTGCGCGATTATCTAACTCATCAAATTACCGTCGTAAACTTAGAATGGAGTTTCAAGAAGGCCCTGGAAAAAATACGATATTCTTACTTGTTTATGCTGAGACAGCGGACTATTTGTGGACTTAACTCTTTTGACCACGCTATACAGTGTACATTACCTTCTGTACTTGCATTTTTCCACATCTTTTGTATATGTACAAAATATTTATAAAGTCAACAACACTTGGTGGATCTTTTTGAAATCCATCCGGAGGGGTTTCATTATCGTTTTTGCCAAACCGGGCTTTACAAGGGGTTAAAGGAAAATCCATTTTTTGAAGTTCGAGAAAAGACAGGATTTGAGTGCAGTTGTTGACCAATAATGTTGGATAAGTGGAATGGATAAACAACGGAATTTTTTCCTGGATGTGAATACATTACCTTTTAGGTTTTTCAGGTACGAAAAGATTAATTACTCTGTTGTTCGCAGTATCTGGCATTCATACATTGTATATGAAAATAATAAATGTTTACGCCATTTTTATAGTACGGTATAGCATTTAATTTGAACTTTAATTTAAGGTTCATGGTATTCATTATAATGAAGCAATAGATACCATTATGCAACCAGCCACCAAAGGAAATAGTTACCAAAAGATACAAAGAAAATTTGTATGTGGGCCGACTCTAGCAGCCTTTTCGTATTACATTGCATATGTCTCCCTCTTGAACATTTTCGAACTTATATCGCTCTTCTTACTTCATAAAGTTGTCGAGATGACACAATCTAACTAAAAACGTACTTATCTCACTCGAAGTGCCTGTACATGTCAAACTCGCAGGCAACGGCTTCCGCTACGGAAAACACGTCAATTTAAGTTGCTTCCGTATGTTCTTTTCCCTATCCTTCGTCAGTTCCAGGAATATCACGTCTATTGTAATCTGCAAATAATAAACTTGAAATAGAAAGGGAGACAGTTTTTAAATTTTGCGTATACAGTAAGTTTTCAAATATGGCTATTTGTGCATTACTTAGATGATGAAGACAAAAAAGATCCCAAAAATAGTCGAAAGGGACGGAAAAGTCATGGTTTTGTGGGGTGTTGAGCGCAGAGAAGGTAATCGATGGTTGAACTGTTGGCTGATGCTTCCGGTAAACAGGCCGAAGCATCAGACAAGGGTTTATTTGTAAAAAGTTCTTAACTCCAGCAGTTATAAATTGTAAGCAAACTGTACTGAATTCAAAGGTATTCTACAAAAAGGGACCCCAGAGGTATCAAACTAAAAGGTTCTGAATGCTCATGTAGCAGCTAGCAGTGATAACGACAGCACTAAACATCATGGCAAAGTTCCATTGGTCCAATTGGGAAGGAGGCATAAAGTAGTTGCTGATTGGTGAGGTCCGCAATGTTTCGAGAGCCACGCGAGATAGCCACGATGGCTCTATATAATTGGCTTGGCACAAAGTGATATGATTTTATAATTTCACACTGGTGCGTGGGTACAGCTCACAAGTTGCACTGATGTCTTCTTAGAGTGTAAATCCATGGTAAAGGTTACTGGAAGCATACCGTCAGGGTATTTGAAGTAATTTATGGCCATAATAGTTAAAGGTTTACAGCATTTTGCAAAAAAATCGGAGGACAGCTATACAGCTTATGTTTTGCGCTGTATGAAATCAAAATAGAGTGATAAATCTTACTCATACTATGGTAGCATTGAATTGAGAATAATCTTAGGCCCATAAGAATTATTTTCGAATAATGAGTTTAAGTCATCTTATTAATACATCCGGGGGAAGAGATGAACAGAACATGCAGGGCAGTATGAAATATGAATGAACCAAGACTCCTTTCACATTTTTTGTCTTTCAGCATATAGAACGTATTACTAGGAGTTTTTACATCCAAATCTACGTAGTTGATACAAATGAATCAATTTGCTTTTTTTCGAGGTTTAAATGGGTAGAACTATAACACGAGGACACTAAGATGGGCTACTGAGGACAATGAAATCTTTCCACTGGATTTACCGAGTTTTTTAAGGATTTCCAACAAGCAGAAGGCTTTCCTGAGATCATTTACATACTTTTGGATAATCCTGATTGCTCCGGACCACGCTTGCTATTTTAGAGTGAAAGTCCATGGCTGCGGGGAATATGGGATATTTAGAAGCGATGTTGGAGAAATCATGCTGGAGAAATCATGAAAGAAAACCATTATTAGTAGGGTCATTTCAACCCTTTGTGCATTCCTTCCGTTTCTTTTTGGCAGTACAACACGAGTCGGCATTTGAAAAAATGCCCCGATGCTGGTGCGGCAAGCAAGAAAATATTTAATTTAGGCATTCTTGTATAGAACATATTCTAAAAATATCATGAAACTGTACTTTACCCGACATAGTATTGTGTAGATCTTTTGCGAAATTATAGGATATGATACACAAGAGCAACACCAATTGCCCGTGTTACAGCAAAAGAATGGGTTACTCATTGTAGTTTAAGTTTCCATAGGGCATTTATTTATTGTATATTTAGGCTGAAACCTATTAGAGCATTCCGGCCAGTCCTCAAGTTGGATAGATTCGGATTCATTTAGGAAGGTGAATAGACCGACGAAAGTAATAAAATTTAATCCCCTTCCAACCCATATTTCGCACGAAGTGGATGCAAAATGTTTTTGTGCTCATAACCACACCCCTGCTGCTGTTCTGCTGCTTCGCGGTACCTCCTGCAATTACTGCAGGTGTTGCAATTTTTTTTTGCTCATCTTTTACGTTGCCCTGCTAGAGAACCTCGAGCAAGATCCAGAGCAAATATCAGCTTCTAATGTAATCATGGTGTTTGGAATTGTCGCTTCTGTAGCTCCTTTGGTAATTCAGTTTTAAAATGTATCGGGATGATCTAAATCTGGCCTCATCGAACCGCAAGCTGCAGTACTTTCCCGGCTACTTGGAAACCCCTATCGAAGGGCTTAAGGAAGGTTTTTGAAACTCACTAATAACTGGAGAACCTCTGGCTAATCTTCGCTCCAGCTGCGTTCATGGTTTAGTTCAATTTTCCAGTCACAGGAGATCCCCTATTCAACGCACTTTAGCGGGCGGATTCAATTCTCTTCGCATCAATTATCCTTTGGGCAACGTAAGACTTTACATGAATCGAATAGAAACTGTATTGGATGTCATGGATAGCTCTGCTCAGCTTTAGATTTTTTGGTGGGCATTACATAAATGTAACTGTCGGAACGAGAAAGGTCCTCTTCGCATCTTGAAATCTTCATTTACCAATCGTCCTACCTTTGTCTTCCCAAAACAAATTCTGAATATCTTTTCCCTTTATGAATCCAAATTCACTGTACAACTCCATTTTCTATTTTATGTTTCAATATTTGGTCCTCCCCCTTCAAAGAGAACCCTTTCAATTCGTGGTCACTTCGCCTCCCAAATTCAGTTCCGATATTTTATCACGCAGATTTTTATGATGTCCCCGAACTCATGCAAATCCAAGGCCGCAGTATCGCCATTTTTTGACCAAGACCATGATGATTACCAAAGACATGCCCCTTTTTAAAGTGCTATAGCATTGTCGCTGAAGCATCACTCCTACCACCAACAATTTGATAAGCTGATTTACCCTTTCTGTCAACATCCGCAACCACGCTGACCCCTTTTCCAGAAATATGACGTCAAATCGCCCCTCTGTGTCTCTATCTCCAAGAATCGCCCTTCCCGTCCCATCAATGGCCTCCGTCTCGCCGCCTACGGGCCAACCGATGCCGACGACTACATCCGGCGGCAAACTAAGAAGAAAATCATCGAGTTCGTTCGCCGCCTCTTCATAGAAGAAGCGCCGCCTCTTCATAGAAGAAGAGGCGAGGGAGGTAAATGAGGATGAGACTGAGAAAGTTGAGGAGGAGAGCGGGGAGTCCTTCGAGGAATGGTTAGCCCCTGAGCTAGTGTACGAGACTCAGGAAAAGGATAAAGAGGAAGAGGAGGAGGAGGAAGAAGAGTAGGATGATGAGGACGAGGACGAGGACGAGGTGGATGAGGGAACAGAGGGCATGGAAAGTGATGGACTGGTGGGGCCTGGACTGGAGAGTATGGAACAAGTGGTGCCGACGCTGGAACCGGATGGAGATATCTTTAGTAGTTTAGATATCTCCCAGGAGGGAATAGAGAGCTATGAGCCGTTCGCAGATATTTGTGGGGACTACTTGGACAGCATGGATATTTTAGAGGAGTTGTTTGGATCTGATTTAGAGAATGGGAAATAAGAGGACCTCATTGATTGTTAGTTTCTTAAGTATCTTTTGTTTAGAGTATATCATCCACACAAACTGTTTGTATGCATTTCCTGGTACCTTCTGTAGTTTTGTTCGGACTTTAGGGATAGCCAAAAGTCTATATAAGCTGAGTAAACTGCTTCCTCATGGAGAGGTCAAGCAAGTTGGCAGACAACTTCAAGCCAAGTCCTGAGAAGTAGGGAGTTGAGAGTCAACTTCAGACCCAAGAAACCCTTTTCTTACGCTGCTCACAGAGCATCAGTGGTAGACACTGCCCCTTCCATACTTGCTTGTAGACCTCTCAACTCTCTTCCATATACACTCCTTTTTATTCGTTCAACTATACCACGGCAGCACTTTTGTTGCTTGCAACACCTCCTTCTTGGGGTAGTTGGTTCTGAATATCTCTTCTCCCGGCGATTTACCCCTATCAGTAACGATGCATTTTTTAGAGGTTTTATTTTTCCTGGGGTCAAATTTAATCTTGGATTTATTTGGTCATTTATTTTGAATTTGGGTCAGTATTTTCATTAAGGGTGCATCTCGTTGCTCTTGCCGCAACTTCCTACGTTAGATTGTCCTTTTGCGCATCCACCGGGCTGCAGATGTGATCTAAGGCAAAAATCATGTGTAGAGATATTGATTATGGAAGAAGATATTTAGGGGCGAAGAAGATCAAATAAGCCGAACAGCTTAAGAAAAAATACCACCAATGGAAAAAGCAATCGCTCATAAAAAGATAAACGAGAAAAGAATATAGTATAAAGTGATGTAACTTTCGTCGCGCAAAAGAAAAAGAAAGTCGAGGGAGAAACGGAAGAAAAGGAAGTGAAGAGAGAAACGTAAAGGTATGGAATTGCTGCGCGTAGCGATAATGCCTCCAGTTTCACGCGTAATAATAACGACGGGCCTTTCGCCTGGAATTGTCTTTGTCTCCCGAGCGTGTCCACCAACTAGAAAGTGGCTGATTGCCCAGTCAACAAGTAGGCTGGGTTGGAGGTGGCCGTCAACGCAGCGTATCGTTGAAGGGGAATCAAAACTGAAACATGGGACTGCCAACTTTCGTACACTCGCAATAAACCAGCCCCATTTGCTCGCCTTCACAAATACACTCGCTTTGCCAAACTAATTCGCGCAAAGCGTCCTTGTCATCGCTTCATTGTCCGTCTGCTCTCCACATTGGGGGTTGGCACTCGTCTGCTGGGGACTTCGTCAATCGGGTTGCGATTGGCATTGGCTCTCGTGCAAATGCTCCGATTGCTGAGGCACAGGAACCTCATTTAGCTCGTCACGCGGTGAGAATCGTCAAGAACAACGCCAGCTGTCTGTTGGAAGGGGATTTAAGCGAATCTTAATACCACAGCAAGTATCCAGAGAACCTCTGTTCTTCAGGTATATCAGTGGCTAAGCAGAATTGGCCTAGTCTCAGTAATCTTTAGCTCAACCCTACCTACCATTGATCCTTTACAAAAAAGGAGAGAAGTTTAACGCATTCAGTGTCTACTACGATGCGCGGTCTACGACCGCGCACAGACCAACTATGCGGTTACGACCTAACCGGATTTACCTCGTTGTCCATGCGCGTGGTAGCCCGCGAGAGGATAGCTTGGGCAATGGATGACCATAAGGTGCAACTCAGGCGCTGGTAGATACGGCGGCGGATAACGCCGGGTATCGAGTGCCACTTGGACGCGACGCAAGGGACAAACCTCTCGATGGAGGCAATGGTACCAGGGGAAGGGGCATCAAGGGAATCTAACCCACGGGGTCGAAGAGTGAAGTTTGGCGCAGATGCCGGGTTAGCTGAGGGAGTGGGGAGGCGGCAGGGGAGGTTGCGCTGTGGTGCCGTAACCTTGTTGCGGTCCGCAGCGTCGGCAGCGCCACCGGCAACCTGGGTCGCCTTGGTGCGGACTGCGACCTTGATCGGCGAGACGACCATCATAGCAAAAACCATTTACTCGCTTCTGCTCAAGTGATCCATCCACGCAGAACCCCTTACAAACACTGTACACGACGCACGAGCCCAGACGTTGGGACAATGGGACATAGTGGGGGAACGGATCTCTTTGATCTCACATTTTTGAAGGGAAAGCAGGCTAGTTCCCGTCCCAATTTCAACGCTCGGACGCCAGCATCCAGCAGCGTTCGCCGTCGTCAAGGAGCTCGCTAGAAAGAGCAGAAGGGTTCGTTACTTCAACCCGTTGGTATCATTAAACACGTATCATTAAATGCAGTGAGAGCTTCATCGTTTAGAGAGTACAAAGCTTTCATCACCACCAATGCCCAGGCCCGACTTCTTCCAGTGCCCGTATTTTCACTCGGCGGATAGCACCCTGACGCATTCTAGAGTTTTGAATGACGTGGCAGGCACGTAGCTTAGCAACCGTCATATCCAATACTGCCTGCTTGATGGCTGGCCTTACGCCAGACTTGTAATAGGGCGACCTCCTGCTTGTTCCTAATGCGTAAAAGTGCCTCCTCGGAACACAGCTGCCAGTACCGCTCGCAAAGCAGTAAAGCACCCACTCTTCTTCCGCCATGGAGAAATCATCCGAAGATGACAATCGTGCACTCGCTTTCCGAGCATCAATGAAACTCAAGGCTTGGAAAGATGAGCCCGCTGCGCCCTCTGTCCAGATTTAAAAACGCAGATACTGCACAAACAGTTTTGTATCTGTTTACAGAATGGGGGAAAGTACAGGGATTCATTTTCGGTATTGGAGAGGGGGAAAATTTGGGTTATTTTAATGCATGGAAGATGTGGTCGGTTATATCCACGCGGCTAATGCGTTATGCGGGATAAGTCGTCGCTGATGGGTACAGTATTGGAGATGTTGGCTAAAATCCGCAGGGTGGCTGTCAAGGCTACTCTCGCGGGTTACCGAAGTACCGCCTGGTGCCTATATTCGCACGAGCAACTCTGTGTCTGAGACAATCATGTCTCGAAACTTTGTACATCCACGATGACCACCTCTTTGTACTGTCGTTACGGAAGAGAACGCTTTGTCCAGCATGACAATCATGTCGCCCTTTTCGTGACCGACTTAACCCGCGCGACAGGGCATGCTGTCATAGAGCCTCGACCTACAACATTTCATAGGACAAGGCCTGATTTCAGAACAACAGAAGCCGAAGGTGCTATGGAATATTTTGATGTCACTTTCGTTGATCGGAAATATCTTCCAAGAGTAAAACACCCAAACCTTTACCCCATCAGTCAACCCACTCGCCCACTCGCCCCCCTCGCACTCTGGAATTCGAAGCTTCAACCCTCTCACTAGTCTAAACGCCGCCATGCCAGCCAAGTACAGAACTTACCAGGGCTTTACTACTGCATCGCCCCATAGGACCAGGCTCCTGCTCATCCCAATTTCTGGTCTTGGAGGATGGCATCTAGACGCATTTTCCGCTGTCACGGGATCAGGGAATGCTGTTGTGAATAGAGGCGTGGGGCATTTCTCGAGGGCGAGATCAAATCTTTTGCCACGGCCTGCCGCGGTAATTGCCCCCCGTAGCGCAGCCTGTCTGTTGTCTGGTCTCCGCAAATCCTTCTAGACCGAGTGAAGACGTCTGTTAACCTCTTCGTTACTCAGGGCCTACCTCCAAGACTCAACCGAACCCCCGCAGTAAACACCCCCCTGTTACACGAGCTTCATTATAGCAGTGGGATCACAATATCATAGATTTCTATGCAGATGTCAAGGGGTTTCCGATTACATTAACTGTTTTCTTGCTGGCGCTTGCACCAGCGGGGCGGTGCAATTGATATAATGAGTTTTCTGCACGAGCTTGACATAAGACATTTCACGACTGACGAGTAACGGTATCTTTAGGAGCATAAGCATTGCGGTCTCGAAAATTAGGATAATGGAGCCCCAGGTTTTCATTCTTGAAATGTAGAGAAGCCCCAGAGATTGGTCGCGAGCTCAGCCGGCCCAAAAGAAGAAGATGACAGTTAAAATTGCGGTACTCACATGAGTACAAATGCGGTAATTAAAATTCATACGCCCTCGACCAAATAGTCGAAGTCGAACTTACGTAGTCAACGATCTTCTTTGATTTGACCAGCTTGTAATCACGTCCAGTTTTCAGATCAGTGTCATCTCCCCGCATTCTAATTGCAACTTGAACCGCCCTACCCTCCGCCTCAACTTCAAATCAATTCCCGAAAATCCGACATGTTACTGTATCATCACATTCCCTCCCGAGCTATGCACGTCTTGGTTATCTTCGTTTCAACTTGCCCCCCTTTCAGATAAGCACAGCCTCGTTCTCGCGACGACGGGCCCATCTCCGCCTCGTATTCATACCATGCCTCTCCTTCCACCTGTCATTCGTCTTTTAGCCATGACCTACATCATCAGTCTAGCCCACACCAGTCTAACCCCGCCACCCTCCGAAAATGCTACTATTCTCCTTGAGCGCACACGTCGTGTCAATATCTTCAAGCAAGTTTTCATCAGCGATTATCTTCGTTTTCACAAGCGCAATCGTCGCGATCACCCCCGCCTCGTCTACCGTCTCTGCCTCCGCCAACCTGGTCTTGGCGACCGTCTAACCGGCTTCTTCCATGCATACATGTCCGCCGTATTATCCCAACGCATATTCCTTCTTGACTGGCGTCAGCCATTCAACATCGCTCACTTACTCTTGTCCAACAGTGGTGCCCGGTTCTATTACGACTCCCGTGATGCTCGCCTCGAGCGCGAAAAGTCAGCGTTACACTGCCTAGAAGAATGTCGCCCTGGCAACCTTAGCGAATTTGGGAACAGGTTCACAGTCGTTCAAAATCGCTCTCAGCCTCTCCTTTTACGCGATGTAGTTCGTATTGCGAGAAACCATTCCAACTTTGCCTCGGCCAAACGCTTGTTAGAGTTGCTTGGCACTTCGGGCGTAGACGACATCGGAATGCCAGCAGAGGCCGAAGTATTCGGTGATATCTTTCGTGCCGTCTTACGACCCAGTCCGCATATGCATGCATTCATGCAAAAATATGCGGGTGACCTCATGGGTAGCCGGTTTGTTTCCGTGCACGCGAGGTTAGGAACAGGTGTGAAAGAGGGAGGACCGCGATTCAGGATTCAGTTGACTTGGAGTGAGTTGGCGGAATGCTTGGGAAGACGGGCGATTGCCATGAGCAAACGGATGGGGGGGGATGGCACATTGTTTCTTGCGACTGATACCCCTGCGTTTCGTCAGGTGTTTCGAAGAGCCGTGAAAAAGGTCGGGGGTAAAGAGAGGGATGTGTTGTTTGGAACATGGGGCACAAAGCATCTTGGGAGAATGATCAAGTTGGATGAGGAAGACTTGCTGCTCTTCAAGGTGGCGGTTATGGAATGCTTGCTGCTAGGGATGGGTGTAGGAATGGTCAGCACAGTCAGCCGTTTCGCAACGGTTGGAGCGTTCGTAGGTGGCGTAACGGAAAGGGACATTGTTGTTCCACAAAATTGCCGCTAGTGACTACAGTATCAGATTGGACAGGAAGTTTGGATGGAAAATTAAGATTGCAAGCCATTAAAGTGTACTGTAAGCCAAACCCTGCAAGGAGAAGGCTGGTCACACTGTACTGTACACTCCCCGAAAAAATAATAGGACCAACAACGAAAAGCTTGTGCCTGTATGAAGCACCTGCAATTCGCAAGCGAAAACATAGTAGGTTTACTGTACGGAAGTAGAGTAGAAAAGTTATAGTCACTTAATAAGCATGAAACCTTCTGTAACGACTATATATTTAAATTACCGAAAGGACCGTTTTTCGAACGAAACAAAATTAATACAAAGAATATTTTTTAATATTTCTATCAAAGAAACTCTAATCATGAGTACAACTACCCTTTTTCTCAAACACTTCAATGGAAAGTTTGAGACTTAAAATGGCTCTTAACGCTCCCTCTGATTTGATGCCAAGTGACATTAATGTACTCCTCCAACTCCTCAATGATTGCAAATCACCTTTGCGTATGATAGAACTGACGATCCGTCAACAAGTGTGACCTAAATGTTTTCAGTTGGATTTAAACGTAAATGCACATCATTCCCTTCCAACCAGTCTTTTGTGTAATTTCTCCTGTGTGCTGCTGCATTGTCGAGCTGTAGAATGAAGGTATCTCCGAGGTACTATTCAGCAAAAGGTAGAAGCGCCTCCTTTAAAACCCTACAGTACACCTTGGAATCTTGCTGTTGAAAAAAACCAATATCAGAGACAGCGTAATATGAAGTAACAGCCCTTACCATAACTTATTTTCCGCCTTGCTGAAGAGATGAGAAATACTGCGGCTTTTTCCTTAAATCTTGTCAGTAATACGCGAAACAGTCATGAAGGTCAAAATTGAACCTTTTAATCAGTAAAAATAACATCCTTCTAACCAGAAAAGCTCCAGATCCTGTGTTCTCTCTCTCAATGATAACTGGACTTCTCATATTCAATCTTCATTGCCGGAACTGTTTTCTTCTTTTTATACAATATGTGATCGCGAGAGGATAGCAATTTCTGGATGCAGCGTACGGATACTGATAATTGCAGGGTATTTTTAGCTCCATTCGATTTTATTTACCAGTCGAAGCGCGCCGAAATAAAGATTAGAGCTGAGAATTGGATATCACCTTCGGTCTCCCAAGATTTTTACTTAATTTTAGTACTCTTTGAGATATAACAAAGGTATGCAACGCGATTGTGGACTTGGAAACTAATTCAGCGATCCTTTCTTCAGGAGTCATCTCTTTTTATAGGGCGAAAATTCCACCCTTCTGTTGGTCAGTAAGACCGACTGGTCTGCCCATCTTTTGTTGATTAATCTTGAATAGAACTTATCGGGGGTAGCGAAGGGGGTTTTGGGTTCCATTTTCTATAAAAATTTGATCAAGCCTTTTAAAATGCTTTGTAATGCTATGTATTCGAAGAAGATTTGGTCTTTTCTTCGAGTGAAAAAATGGTGACCAAGAAAAAAATGGGTAACGATGCGGCCTAAGCCGGCGAAAAGTTGACGTGGAGGGTAAATGCCCTTCCTTCTTTGTCATTTGCACCTCGTAAGTGTGCAGCTGAAATTTAGTCCTTGGTCCTTATATTTTTTCGGGGAGTGTACTGTACTGTACGGTTTGCCCCAATACATGTATAATCAATCATCAACACGGTAGCGTTTGACCATTTTTCATGACATTTATAGGATTAGAAAACCCAGGTATAATCTATTTAGCGTAACACCGGGAAATTTTGATCAAAATATTCCCAATTATCAACTTTCAATGAAAATTTGGCCAAATATAATTGTAGATCTCTTCATTCGGCGGCTGAGAGTCAGAGCATACATTCTACGGAGATTCATAGAGATTCAAAAGAGCAAACAGAAGAAAATAACAACAAATCAATGTGCTAAGTTCCCTCTAAAGAGCCCAACTTCCGTCTAATTATTGATCGCAGTAATTATAAAAAACTCTTTTTTAATTTTTTTTTGTTCTCATCACCCTAGTAGCCGAGACGATCACATCCTTACCATGGCCTTTCTATTCGCTCGTTCTCTTTCAGGAATTGACACCGAGAACGCCTATCATGGTGAAGCAGCTCTCACACAATGAGCTCCCTCTCCTTCTCTCTCACTGCTGCTGCTTTCTACTTAGCACGATCAATTCCAGCGTTATCCCTCGCAACCTTCCGGGCATCGGCCTCTTCTGCTCTTAGTCACCTACCTTCTGTTTGGTAAGTCTCTGCCGCTCACGAGTCCTCAATACTTCTAAAACATCCACAAAAGTTAGGAGAAAACCTGTCTCCGTATTTCTGTCAGATCTCAGCAAATTGAGGCTCAAACGATAATCCTTCACCAAACGGTGGAAATCAGTGTTGGCATCCTCCCTATCATTTTAACCTGACCCGTTCTTTATCACAGACACCTGAATTACTTCAGGTACAACACTCCTACAAACAGCACACCATATGCCAAATGCCTTAAAACATCATACAATTTTACTATACGTAACAGAGTTTTATTTATACTTATTAGTATATTGCAGAGCGTCTAAACATAATTCGAAGTTCGAGATTTGAGTAATAAACCACTCGCCAGTGAATTTATCCTTTTATGCTTGCCTTGAACGTAGCAAAGACCGAGTGGTCAAGCACCTGTGTGGGGTGACTAGTGTCGGCAGGTAGTCCAACTACAATAACATTTTTTCCCCTAAACAATTTCAAAGCAATGTAAGGTACGTGCGCATCCTAGCCGTCGAAAGTTAAAGACAGGTACTTATGTCTCTTCCGCAATCCTTGCTTTTCTTTGAAGAAAAAGTTTGGCCCATTCAAAGAAAAGGCCCTCATACTACAGCAGGGTCACGGTACGCAACGTTTGCGTTATAGGGCAAGTAATCAGCCGCCGCTTCCACAGTTTAATCACTCTGTTTTCCCATTTGAACTGTTTCCCTTGCAAAATTACAACTGGGGTCCAGGCTGTCTCATCTGCAGAAACAACTGACATGGTAGTGAAGTGTTCAGCGTTAGAAGGCCATTTCAAACACCCTGAATTCGAACGGCCACCGGACTGCGTAATCCCCTTCAGTTTTGCTAGAGAGGAGCTCCTCGTAGAAAAACCGCTCTCATAGATGTTGAAAACTTGCGTTGAGGTAACAATCTTATACTCCTTGTACAATTGTTCCACTCGAACAAAATGGCGAGCCGGATTCCTCGGGAACAAAGCCTCAGCCCTCGAATTCTCTAGTGATGCCCTTCCTTTCAGAGCAAAGAAGGGTTCCAACGTGAAAGTTCGAAATAAACTCGTTCCCTGGGAGTTTTTCCTTCCAAGGTAATTTATCTCGCCGAGGAAGAGGGAAGTGCGAGCAGTATGTTTGCACTCATTCTTTGACGTCTTCTCGTGATAATGGCTTTTGATCCCGAGAAAAAGCAAGACTGATCTTATCAATAAGCTCTAAATCCCACGGATTCAATGCCGATCGTCGACCAACTACGCGTCTATCTGAGGTTTTGTTGTGACGTTGCGGCGTTCTGAAGGGGATTGCACATGACTTAGCAGCTTTCGGAATACTGTACTTTCCTTCCTGAATCATCGAAAAGGCTCTTTGATACGCGTCTTAAGAGGGGGGATCGCTGGAGGTTGTACTATACTTGGTGTGAAGCATAGAAAGGATTATAGGAACGTGCTGAATGCTAAAGAGGCTACTAGAGTAGCCAAAAACCCCCTGTGCGGTGTAAAGAAAAATAAGGAGCTTGTGACTTCCGGTTATCATTAGAATATTGGGACGCGGGACCATATCTGACCTGAATTACCGCAAAAAAGCCGTTTCTGGAGTCAGATATGAAATAAAATATTCTCTTGGACACTTAGCAGTTGTTCACGGTAAATTTTAGGAGCTGAAAAATAGATATGGAAAAATATTAAATGTATAGATTCAAATTACCCAGTGCGATCCGAATTACCCGTGTCTACGATACAGAGAATTAAAAAATTTACAAAGAATAGGTAGTAGAGCTCTGTCTTTGCTTAGTAACTTTGCTACAATCGTTGCCCCCACTACTCATCTTTGTATCCCCTGCACTAACTTTATTTCAAACCATTCTACGGGCATCGCTGGTTTTGCAGATTGATTTCCAAGTCAACAGCGGCTCCATATACATCTTCTTGGGTTTTCATCGCCAGGCACGCACTTCGTGTATGTGCGTATAGGTGGTCAGCCCCACACTACTACATTGGTCCCCCGACCTAGAAGAGGTTTTCATCATGTGTGGTTTGCGCGCTTAGCAGCAAATGATGAAGTTTAAATTTTTAAATGTCTGTTATTTATCTGTGTTGTGCCTTTGCTGTAAAGCCTAGCCCTTTCGTGAGGAGGACCTTGCTGCGGACCTAGGCGACTGTTCGTGAGTTCAAAAATTATTTGTCTAAGTGTTTGTGTCCTCCTCGTGCTGGTGGGCAAGAACATCCATGGTTATTGAGATGCTTGTAACGAAATCTTTTTTTTGATCTCGAGGGGCCATAAGGAACCTCTCTGACCTCTTCTTACTTGCGCACGCAAGTAAAAGGACTGTGCAGTGGGGCAAGTGTACAGCACCTAGTCCCTAACCCCATATGACCCAGGGACATGAAATACTGTATCTCTCCAGGTCGGGAGGTGCAAGGACTCAACTAGCATGCCCCCGCACTTAAACTGCGCATAGGTCGCACAGAATTAGGCATGCACCCCCCTTTTGGCTGCAGTACCCCCTACCACCGCCGACTCCTGTCTGCAACTACTACCAAACTGCTTAGCCATTCAACCAAAGCGGTCGCCCTCAACCTTTCCCGCTTGCCTCTTGAGACGAATCGATTTGCTGTATACTCTTAGTGGGCTTCCCTTTTCGTAAAGTTGTAGCTTCGTCCTTGTGGACGTCCTCTACGTTAGCATCTTCGTGGGCACCTGCATAGTCCTCAAAATCCTTCTCCTCATCTCCTGTGGGATCTTTCTACTCACCATCCTTGGAATCCTTCTCCTGATCGCCGTGTCGGCATATTTCTCCTCTTTATATTCCTACTCAACTTCAATTAACTTCTCGGCTACCTTCTCGACCAGCAATGGCCCGCACAAAACAAAAAGGCCAGTATGAGCACAGGGAGAAGGGCCCCTCGAAAGGCCATTGCGACGAAAGCGACACGAGTTCCTCGACCTTATGATGTTGTATGGGCTCCTCTCGAAGTAATGAGACTCCGAGGCTTTCGAGACATCTAGAAGCTTATCTACCGTAACCTAAGCACTTTAGAGTATGTTTTATATCTCACTAGGCTTCCTCGCCCCGTCGCCATGACTGAAGAAGAGAACAAGGAACTATTCGATCGTAATATTACCAAGCCTGTACCGCCGCGTAGCCTTGTGCTCCAGAATTGCCTTCCACTGAATCCTCCGCTCGATTCCGTCTTGAATTGATCACCAGGGATATACCTAGTCATCACCGTTGGCGCGAACGATGTAGACCACTGCGTATTCAATAACTGTACTCCCGTCGCCTATTAGATCCAGCCGAAGAACTTTCATTGGTGCTATCCTCCGACTCCCCCATTGATTTCGTTGGTTGAAATTCTGAATTACGTGCCATCTGCGAGGTTACGCGAGTCATACTCCTCGGAAGGTCTCCTATCAAGCGCATATATCACAGAAGGGGGGAACTAGGACCAAAAGGAGGAGAGAGAGACGAGAAAAAAAGACGAGGAAAAATAGAGTTCTCCTGGCGCAACCCGCCTCTCATCTTCTCTCGTTCTCCCAACCTATTTCCTGTTTTTACTTCTTTCAATTCCTTTCCGCTCTTTTTGCCCTTTCTGCTCCCCTTTTCATCGCCACTTGTTTATTTCATACTTGTAGTTAGATTGAGTAAATGTTCGGGTGTGACTTTAAAAACAGAGAGTTCTGTTCGTAGTTCATCGTTGGCGGCTCGTCTCCTTGAATATACTGATTAATTTCTTATGAAAACCTGCTCGATGATCTCGTATACCTCACCAGCTGTTGAACGTGGATCACCTTGCCGGTCACTCGACCCGTTGAATAAATTAATCGTAGCGCGGGTGATGGGCCTTGATCACCCTGCACGGTCCGCAGAAGAAAAAATCGAACGCCAGCAACTTTTGTGCCTTATTGTATGCTGTTCCATACGCGATCAGTAATTGGTACCATACTTTGAACTCTATCACACGGCCCTTCGGTCCGCGCGTAATCATAGACCTTTCCACAACCGCGGCGAGCAAGCGCGATTCCCCTACGAGCTCGACGGCCATGTTCGTTAGGCTCGCTTCGTTCAACAAAGTCACCGCATTTTCAGCTAATATCATTGGGTTGGCCCGGTAAATCAGCCGGAACGACCAAGCTTTGCCCCCACGATCACGCACTATATAGCCATACAGTACTCGAGGAATTTCGTCGACCCAGTCCCCTCTATTTTCAACGACGGGCCGCTTGAGAGCGTGCATAATAGTCCCCACCATTCTTTCCGCTTTTCCGCTCGCCATCGGTGCATAGGATATGACGGACTTGTATCCTATACCCTTTTCATGCATGAAATTTTGCAATGATGCTGCCATGAACGACGTCGTGTTATCCAATACGATCCTCCGTGGCGGCTCACATGGAATAATGACGTTCTCCTTGATAAAACTCATCACGGTTTCGGATGTGGCGTTCTAAGTAGCCTACGCGATCAACTAGACAGTCATATGTTATACCGCGATTAGAGCGAGCCTCTTTCTGTTCCTGGATGAACTGAAGGGGCCCGCAAGGTCATTACTAAATGTTTCGAGAATAGCGGTGATAGGGGCCCTGAGAGTCGTATGATACGTCGGCAGTCTTCGGGCGTATTGGAATCCTTTGCACGCTTGAACGTACTTCATCACTTCCCGGTATACCCCAGTGCCTCCAGATGCGATGCCCTACGAAATTTTATCGTAGACCATACGGTACAATGATATATTTCATCGTGAAACATAGCCAGTATCTCAGGGCGATACCCGGTAGGCGGAACGACCCGAATTCTATCCTTCTCCCGCCTCCCGTGAGCTGTCCTTATCGATACTGCGGGGCGCTCAAACGTTGAAACAGGGGTGTGAAATAGCAGGCGCAAGTTAGTTCATGTTTGCTGGCACGGTTTCAGTATGACAAAGAAAAGTATGAAGTCCAGGAGAGCGATTCCATACTTTAAATCCGCTGCGTTATTACTCCATATGGGATTCGGTCGATTATCTAATGTGTAGAGAAGGAAATTCGTAGAAAGGGAAGAAAGGGATGCACACGTGTATGATGTGTACAGGGCGGCTGTGCAGACCGTAGGAACGAATGGCAATTTTTGTCCAGACACGTGTCCAGACACGTGTCCAGGTGGACTCTGGCGACGACGGTGGTGGGGTCGATTTGTGCACCCCCACCTTGAAAACGACATAAAACAACGCTTTTTTACGATGTCCAGACATGGCAAGAAGATCTCGGTCGATTCGAACGTTCGAAAGCCACCGACCCACAGAATATGGATCCAGAGCTTCCGTGCCTTTCTACGTTCTGGAGCTCGAAGAATCGCAGAATTTGGACGTTTAGGGATCTCTCTCCAGGGGTAGCTTACTCCCCAGAAAGTCTACGGAAAAGCTCCTTCTGGGGGGACAGGCTACAAACTGACGCAATCTACACCCCCACAAGACTTGCTATGGCTCCTCCACTGCAGCAGGGGAGAGGTTAGATCTTCTTTGAACGACAACTCATGAACGGGATACTGTTGTTCAGTAAAGTACGGACAGTGCAACTCCACTGGCAAACGTTTGGAGACAGGAGACAGTGAAAAGAATACATTTTTCCTATCAAAGAAAAGATAATTGGGCTCCAGACCGCGGTTAAAACGCGGGATGCTTTTGTTCGTCGAAACAAAATTGCGGGCATGCGGACTTCCTTTCAAAGCATCTATGTGGAGCTGAAGGTGCAAGCAGTAATCCAAGTGCTCAACGCAAGGTATCAAAGTGATCTAATGTGTGTGTGAAGTCTATATTTGGACTGCCTGCAACAGTAGAAGATGTTCTGGTCATCTGGTTTCAAAGTAACCTTTAATTTTGCATGCCACTTCTTCGCCTTGGTACAAATCCCTGTTCGCGGAAAAAGGGCAATTACGAGTTACTCAGATAAAATGATAAACCACAGGTCAAAGTAGGACGTCTTCAAGGATATCACAACTCATGAAAATACTTGTCAGCTTTATAACGAACTCTCTTGGAAATTCAACGAGTAATGAGGACGATGTTTGGAAATATGCATTGAAAATGTTCCATCAGAAGTATGAAAGAGATGGCAAGGCAGCCCGTCTGAGTAGTAATCTAAACAGCTGTTGTGGATGAAAGGAATTATTGAGTAAGTGCAAGTATCATTTCATAATAAATTCTTGCCAATTTTTGCTCCCCCCGCCAACCATAATGCCTGATACAGCCAGTACGTCTTTCAAACCTATAAAAACCCATATTTCCCCTCTTTTGTTAGTCTACGAGAGCGGCGGCGCTAGTAACGAGGAAAATTCGAGTAGGGGGAAACAGGAAGGCTGTTCATTCCTCGCACAGAAAGACCAGTTTCGAGTACCCCTGTAGTTTTGAGTCGTTGCGCAACCGGCTACCGTATCTGTGCAATATTTGCTGACATTACTGGAATTTTCGTCCTTGTCTCAAATTAAAGACTTCATTCTCTTCATTCAAGCATCAAACCAGTAATATATTTCATCTATTATATCCATCCTTTGACCCCGAATCTCATCAACATAGTACACCTTGGCCTCCATATTGGAACCAGAGGAAGGACTCGGAGGCTGGCACATGTTGAAATTTTCGGTGTAAAGAAATTATAAGTGCAGCCCCTTCATCTTAATCCTTTCCATTATATGCCGATCTGGGATACCCAGAGTCCTCAGAAGTTACACTAATGTGACCTTCAAACTGTGGCCTGTGCACTCAGCTTCGAAGGGAGACATTCCAAGGCAACCAGTCTACCCTGAAAGAATCTCTTTAAATTTTCCGCGGACCAGCATGCCCGAATCTCTGGCGGGATCCGCTGCTACTATCAACATCACAAAATAAAGTGGTGCCACAATTTAAGATCAAACGCTTTAAGATGTTTTTAGGGACCACCTTGTAATCTTTTCGGCGATTACACGGCGCTTTCCACCAAGACAGCAGGCCTCGCAGCTCAAGTCGGAAAAAACGAAAAAATAGGAACAAGACGGCCACGAAGGATGGCGCACTTCTCGCCAGGAACCGCAGTCGGACTGGAAAGGCGCCTCGTGTAGATTTTGAAAGAGAACGAGGATCCCGTCCGATACAAGATCTTCAGGACATCGCACCCAAACAGCAGTAGGTCTTCAAGACGCGCGAGACGTGGAATCGATCCCATCAGATTCCGCACCGACCTATGGTCATGGCGGCGAGGAAATTCCGCCATATATGCTTTCGACGTGGTTCGCAGCGTTTTGTCCACAGCGACCGATAAAAGGGGAGCTTGCAATTCGAGTGTTGACCCTCACTCTGTGGGCAACTGCAAGCGCCACGAAAATCGAGTCATCCCTCTCCCCGCGTATATCGGCATGCTGTACTACACAACGGGGCCTCAATGGGATCAGTGGCATGCGATTAAGGGCGCTCACATTTGCTTAACTAATTAAAGAGGTGAGAGTCTGTTAAAAAAGGCGCAGTTGTTAAAGGGCTACCAGGTAATGAAAACCCAGAAAAGCAGATGCTGGAGCAGGGCGAAAAAGTAATAGTAAGCAAGTAAGGCGGATGGTTGTGCAAGGCGAGCTTGTAGTGAAGAGAATACACTGCGAAGGGTGTTGTAAGCAAGGATGATGGGATTTTGGACTCAGGGAATAGTTTTGAGCGTGCAAGGCGCGGGCTAGTTCAGTGCGAGTAGGTGTCAGCGAGAAGGTATGGCAGAGCCTGCTGTACTGACATCATGTAAAGAGAGTGGAATCAAAGTGAACAAATGAAATGAGAGAGGCCGGTTCAGGGCGAGTAGGCAGCGACCAGTAAACAAGGCGGGATCCAATGCAAGGTGAGAGTGAGCAGCAAGCAAGGTGGTTGCTGGCACATGGCCAGCCGGTAGTAGCCGATGGCCAAGGTAGTGATTAGGAGCAGTAGGGTTAAGATTGAGGCTAGCAAGCGTGGAGAGCTGAATATGGAACCGGGAAGTGGGTGGGCCAGTCAGGTAGGACGGGAGCAGGAACAAGGGCTTTTATGCCAATGAAGTGACACATGCCTGCGTTCTGCAGTCGCGTTTTCGGTGGAAGGGTGCCCACATGATAACACGTGACGCTTCCGGGACTTGGATGCCTTAATTATGCCTAAGTTCTCTGCCCCTTTACCTGCTCTCCATAGACTGTTATGGTGCCTCGCTCCAGGGGCATTCCCCTCGCTTCGTGGTAGCAGGGGTAGGGCCCAACCACACAACAAGTATGGTAGATTGTACTAACTGTGCTAGACAGACAGTACTTGCACGCGACGAGAGTGCGAAAAGGTTGAGTACAGGGGATAGAAGGGGACAGAGTAAAGAAAAAGAAAAGGAAGAGGGATGGGATACAAGGAAATAAACGAAGAATGAAAAGGCGCTACCAACTAACTCACTCCGAACTCACTTAGCAAGGTCAAAAAAAATTACGCAATCCTCCCTTTTTTTCAGAGGCGCGAATTTTTCTCACTTATATAGAATTTCTAATACCCATCTATACGCAAAAATACTTAAATGTTTTGAGCAAGTACAACTAAATAAAATCTAACCCCTAAAACAAGGCGGTTTAGCCACCCTCTTGCTCTTCGGATAAATATGACGTCGGCGATAATAGAAGCACAGACGACACATGCATTTACGGTCCTTTTCCAATACTGGCTTAGGAGGATCCTTATCGTAGGTAAAAGATCCCCCAGCCGAAATCCAAATCACCATACACAAGTGATTTTTCCAAATTCTCCTCAGGGGAAAGCATTCCTTCCTCATCCGAGGACACCTCCTCCTCAGATACCTCCTCAGCCTCTAATTCCAGTAGGTTTCTGATGGCCAGCCAGTTCGGCGGATAGGGAGGCGTGACACGCCTGGGCTTCAGGGGAGCCCAGAAAGGGCGAAGAGGAGGAGAATCCTTAGGTCGCATGAGGTGGCGCGGGGTAGCAGACGAGGACGAAGAAGGCGGCTGACGACGAGGAATTGGCGGATAGGAGGTGTAACGGGATATTGGATAGGGGTGTGCAGCGTCCGAGATGCGGTAGGGCATGGTGGAATGGGAGAAATAGGATATGAAAGTATGTAAAGGGGTGGTAAAAGGTGGACAGGGAAGCGGTGAGATGAGAATACGAGGGTATAAATGTGCTTTGATACCATGCCAGTACGCAGAAAGAGGCAGATGAATGCTGACGTAGGTAGAAATAGCGTAGAAAAGGGAGGGGGCAAAAGAAGGAGGACGCGCGAAGAGTGTAGGCAATGAACGGAGAGCAGCACAAGCCAAAACGTAGAGAATGGGCGCATTTGCGCAGGCAGCATGCCAAAAAATCCTTGAAAGTTTTGCACAGCAGGGAAAAATTAATTGCCACGCGCGTCAAGCGTTTCTTGCTTGGCACACGCGGCAAAATGTTTTCCATAACAGAACGAAATGTGCCACACTGGCATATCACTTCGCATGCCCACATCTCCACTCCCCAATCACAATTGCCCTCACGCACCCTTCAATCAGCTGCCGCAAACCACCCGCTCCCTGCGCTTAGTCCCAACGCTCCCCGCTCGCTGGCCCAAAAATCCGGCCTCCCTGCTTCCTCACCTTCCCTACAAAGCAACCCGACCGACCGCCAACGTACAGAACATAGCGGTCCCTCTAATCCTCCAAATGATCTTACGAAATCGAAAAACCACCCCTCCCTCACTTCTCCACCTCTCCAACTGCATATTTCTGTCCTTCAGCGATCCACCTTACCACTCCTACACCTCCTACCTCTTCTGTCCTGCCCCCTATGTTACCATTCTTCTGTTTCCCTCTCCCAGCCCTCCACTACTCTCCCCCTGAGCCCTGTCCCTTACCTATTTACTGCTTTTCTTGCGACAGAACTCTATGCCCTTACCTTGCAGATACGATCGCAAAGCGCGCAGAACTCCTTCATTTATTCGCATCGACCCTGCAACACCTCGAGCCCCCCATGACAGCAGATGAGCCCACTCAATCTCCTCTACACAATCCTCCCCACGCTCTTGAATATGTGCCTCTATCTTCCATGTCCATTGCTCCCGAATATTTGCGTCAAATCCACACCGTCGCCCTGACAGCCCAAAACGAACCTCGCCAAACAGCAATTTCTACCAATGCTCCTCTCAACAGCCTTGAATCGAACATAGAATCCTTCAACCAAGCTCACCAACACACCATTACACAGATTTACACCCTCCGCTCTGGTAACTCCAAATTTCATGAAGACCTGCAAAACAACACCTCCGAAATACGCCGTCTTACTTCGGATTTCAACCAGAAGCTCACCACTTCCCGTAAATCTCTTGCCACACAGCTAAGCCTACAGGCACAACAAGCCGCTAGTCAACTCCAAGAAACGGCTCCTTGTCTTCAGGCCACTCAGAACTCTCTCCTCCACGATATCATAACTCAAATTTCCCGCCTTTCGAAATCAGAACAAGCACCGCAATTCACCCCCCTCTCTCTCTTCATATAAACCCATCAACCAAAAGCAAAACTGTATGGGGGCGGAACATTTTTTGATTATACAGTTCTGGCGCGAATAAATGTGTTTCATTTCTCCCCTTTCCTGGACATCACCCAACACGTGACAGTTTATGATCACACCAGCAGCTCAGAGTCAGGGATGAAAATGCTCGAACAGGCTGTGAAAGAGCAACAATCTAGGGGCTTTACGCCGGCTCTGTATTCTTGTCTAATACAACCCTTACAAAACATCCATGACGAGCAATCTCTTCTAAACTCCGTATCCCAGGAATTATGGCCTTCAGGCGGCGCGCTCCCTGTTTTTACGGAAACGGTCTTTGTATGGCTGACTGACACCGTGTCTAGTCCGATTCTTACAATCAGGGCGCGATCTATAAACTCTAAATGTCCAAACGAGAAGCATTAATACCCGTAATCAACAGGTCCAACTGTTGTGCTGGTGCTTTGGTGCTGGCACCTGCTCACACTAGCACCGATAATCGAATGGGTTCGATGTCACACAACGTTCAAATTGAACTCTGCATGAGATCGAACTGTTCACCATGAGGGAAGATGGTTTTACGCGCTCAGTCATAAAAAATATCTTCCCTAGTGCTCAATTTCTCGCCATTATCCCTCCACTCTGGTTATGATTCTGTTTACGTACACAAGCTGTGAAAAGCAGGTCGCTACCCCTCAAGGACCAGCGATCATCGCTGCACCGTTACTCTCCTGAACTTTCAAAAACTGTAACATTATTTTTGATGTGAACTGCAACTGTACAATACCATATCTGATTTAATTTGAACGTTCATGAGTTGACCTCGAAATCATTTGGAATTTGGTCTGACTCTTCCCAAGTTCTGAGGAAATTTTGAGATTTGGAACCATAAGCTCTACTGGGGGAAGCATGGGGGTGTGTTTACTGCGGAAGGTGAGCGGGCGCAGGACCGAGGGCTACCTATTGGATACCTATCCACTACGCAAAACTCCGTGCTGAAAGCCCCCCGATCTCCACAGCTGGTTTCCCTGTGGATATCGCAAAAAGCTCCAACAAACTCGCAATTTTTAAACACGCCCCGCCCCCTTGTTCGCTATCTCGCCTATTCGATCTTCACTTCGTTCCCGGTCTTGGTTAAGACGGACAGTCAACCTCACTTCTGGTCCCACCTGCTCTTTTGCCATTTTTGATGGCTTGCCTGGACGTCACTCATCTGCAAGATTCTCCTTCGACGGATGTGCGAGAACCGAAACTTTGCAACGTACACATGGAAGAGTTTTACTT
The DNA here is from genome assembly GCA_002205965.3 of Kappaphycus alvarezii. NCBI lineage: Eukaryota > Rhodophyta > Florideophyceae > Gigartinales > Solieriaceae > Kappaphycus > Kappaphycus alvarezii. The sequence continues at coordinate 211,044 of NADL03000803.1, forward strand.
TGAGGAACTAGTGCCAATTGACGAAAGAATGTTAGTAGAACCTGGGGGCCGTCTTGTCTGGGATCCTGCAGTCAGCTTGCAACCCATTGTGAGAGCGATTCTTGTAAAAGATACCTACACTCACAGGTGATAATTTCGGGAATATAGGAACGATTTCCATATTAGAATATGGATTGTATAATCTTTAAAAAGGGGAATTGATTTGTGGTTTATTATTGGAAAGGAGTCATGGGCAGGGATGACTTGGGAATCCCCGCTGCCGAATTTTCATTATTTTTACGGATGAATTTGGGCCCATATTCGTCTGGAGTCCCGGCTGAGCGCTCTGGACGAGTCCCAAAATAGGGTTTTGGCGCATGTTTCGTGCAACAGCAGCAATTATTTAACATTTGTAGACGTTGAAGGCTTGGGAGCTTTCTAAAAAATAGAGAACAATGGTCCATAATTTAAAAATAGTGGGCCATGAACGCTCGGGAGCTTGTAAGAGGAAGGAAAACAGTGGTCCGGAATTAAGGCGGATTCCGGTTTGCAGCCTCATTTCCCAGAATAGTTGCAGGTACGGAAGCATTTGCATGGAAGCAAGGGATTTGGAAGTAGAGGAATCGGAGGTCCACGAGTCTGGAATCAAGGAGGCTGGGGTCTGGTGATCGCGGTACGGGGGATAGCAACGCGGCGGGAATCGGAAGCTTTGAAGTTTGGTAGGTATTGTTTTCATAATTATTGTTTTCATAATTATTGTTTTACATTTTCAGGAGCTGCAGCCGGAGCTGCATGAGCCGTGAGGTACGTCCAGGATAGTTTTGTAAGAAAAAGACGCCTTTGCGTTCACCGGGGCAGTAAACAAATGCGTGGTTGTATACGCGAAGTATAAGGGATCCAATTGGAACCAATTTGCTTGCCGTGATTTTGATCGCTTTCGGATTTCAGAACATTTCCACTTGTGACACGTGGGCCTAACCTCTCTCATTCGCATATTTCGGATTATTCCAGAAGTTGGAGAAGATCAGTGTCCAGGGCTGCAGAGGGCAGCCCGCAGCTTGAGATACTCAGGGCTGCCAGCAGGCGGCTGTCGATGGGTTCTTAATCGTTACCACTCTGGCACATGGAAGAGAATGAAATGGGAATGGAAAGAGTGAGTCAAGAGAAACTGGGAGTGGAATGTGGTGAAATATTTTCGGGTGGTGCGATGGTGCGGGGGTAGGCCCCATCCACTTGGAATGGGGTGGGAACGAACTGGGGTGTAAAGTGCAGGGACTAGGAATCGAGGGGATGACAAAAGCAATGCGGGGTATGGGAGGGGTGCTCGGACAGAGATATTACGAAGAAGTGGTGTCGGGGACAGCGAATAGCAGCAGAGGGCCGTGGTGGGTGTCGAAAATTAGTGCGGGGAGAAGAACTGGGAGGGGAGGGGCGAGGCGAAGGGGGGGAGAGTGCGAGGTTGTGAGGAGTGGGAGGAAACGGGGGAGAGTCGGGGGTGTTGGTGGCGGTTCGGGGGTGGCGAGGCGAAGGGTCGGAGTCGGGGGCGGGGGAGAGGATGAAGACGGAGGGTGTGCAATTATTGCTACTTCGGGAGGGTAAAGGCGGGTTGGCGGGCTGACGGGGCAGGTGGGGGCATGAGAGTGGTTGAGGGGTGCCAATAGTTTTATGTCAGATGTTACGTCGCGCGAGGGATAAATAGTGGCAGGACCAGGTTGCGGAAGTCACATTGGGCCGTACTAAGCTGACATGCACTGGATCCAATTACGAATTACAAATATAAGGCTCTTCAGCTCGGGATAGTGCCAAGAAAATGAAGCACACGTTCCTTTCTTGTGTGGGTTTATTTCAAAAGCTACTTCGTGGTAATCCAAGGTAGGGCAACTACAAGAACTATCAAACTCTTTCAAGACGGTACTACTCATTCAATGCAAAATTACTCAAATTATCCCTTCAATCAATTCCAAAACGATGTATCACCAAGTAAATGGACCCAAATGGCATCGATAAAAACAAAAAAATTCTGCACCAGAGGTTCCCAAGTCATCTTTGATTTCTTGGCTTTGCTGACACCTGATGTGGTCTCCAATTTCTGTGGCCAATAACTACACTTCCCTACTTTCTTGATCGACCATATTTGCTGCCTCATCTCCCCCTATAATTCTTGCAGCCTTCCCGTACATAAGCTTGAATGGTGAGCGACCATTTACCCCCTTTCCTCGGTGGTACCCGTAAAATAATTTTGCTGCAACATATTCCAACTGGATGCCTCTTCCTGTCATAGTTTTTGCTAACGCCTGTCTGATTTTTCTCACCATTCTTTTGGCTTTCCCGGTGAGCTTCGGAGCGTAAGTGAGAACTATTTTCAGTTGGGTACTATTCTCTCTAAAAAATTGAAGATAGTTTCAGTTGAACAAAGAGAGTTATCTGAGATGATTATTTTAGGGAGTTAAAAAGGATCAGAAGATAGTTGCAGTGAAAAAAGAGAGTTATCTGAAATGATCCTTTTAGGGAGTCCAAACGGATCAATTATTTCCTGTTGCACGAAATTGAGTACCACCTTTGCAGTAGGCTCTTTAGCTGCGACTGCAATTGGCCATCCAGTAAGGTGCTCTACTTCTATGAAGAGATGTCTTTTTTCAGAAGAAGTTTCTTTGAATGGACCGGCGAAGTCGATCAAGAATGTTTCAAAAAGGCCGAAAACCAGCAAACTTGGTGTGGTCTTGTAATTTCGGATTGGGGTGAGCTTTTGACTGGCGTCAAACCTTTTCACGAAATTTCAAACTTCCCTCTCCATGATGGGCCATTAAGATCTTTCGGCAATGACATTTTTCGTTGTTCCGAGATCCCAGTGACCTGTCTCAACATGAAATGTCCTTAAGATGTTCACTTTCTCTGTCAAAGGGACTACCAACCAAGGACTTGCCTAAGTTAGTCGAAAGAGCTTTCCTTAACATAGGATAAAGGCCTTAAAACTCCTACCCACCCATTTCCTGTGCTCTATGTTTATGTTTTTTATTTCTCATTGCTCAAAAAATCGAATGTGTTTCTCCACCGATTTATCGGGCGACCCTGGCAATTAGGTGACTACAACTATATTTTCATGAAAGCAGTTAATATGGCTCGATGATTAATTAAACGAGAGAAGTAATCAGCAGCTTGATTACAGCGTCCAGGTCTGCACAAAATTTCAAACCTGTATTCTGTCAGAATTTCGAGCCACCTAGCCAACTGGTCATCAACATCTTTCTTTTCGAATGATGTTTTCAGTGCCTGATGGTCAGTTATGACAACAGCTTTTTTTGAATGGAAACAAATAAATAAGAAACTTTTCAATTCGAAAATGACGGCCGATTCTTCCTTCGCATACTCAGAGTATCTCGTCTCCGCACCATTTAAATGGCGAATGGCTAGGTGAACAGGATTTAAACTTCTTTTTCCATCTTTTTGTGATTAAACTGCTTTCAATGTATAGCAGAATGACCCCTTGGATCTATCGTAGGGTTCGATGATCCATTTTACTAACCTATTTTCGGTCAGTATTTTATTTAGCTATTTACTATTCTTAATTTGCAGTCCTGTAAGGACGACTCACCATGATCAAATAAGGGCGTTACATGGCCCGGTTAGGGCTCTGATATTTATGAGGTTGCTAGCCAACTGACTAACTGACAGGTGTGTAACTTTCTAGCAGCCTGTCAGGGTAGCTACGAACCTAGTATTTATTTGTCGCCGACCTTAGTGCCGCCACAAGTAGAGCCACCAAAGGTTTGGCTCCAGTTATTGCTCCCATCTTTCGCGCCCCGCGTGATCCTTTTTGCCGCTCCCGAGTTAGTGGATACAGCAGCGCTATCCCCTTTGGTCCCTGCTTGCTGCCCTACAGGCTGATCATCCGCGAGGCTTCCACCATTTTTCCCTTTCCTACGCTTTTGGCCTTTCCTTTGCCCGTAGCGGCCCCTTCCCCGGAGAACACTGTATCTGTAGACCTGTAACGGGTCGAAGTTCTCCATCGGTGGACTGTAACTGAGAACCGCGACGTTCGTGTCACCCCTCGCAAGAGGGCGTAGATCTCCTAAGAGCCTAGATTGCCCCGTTACGCGTTACTTGTGACACGAGTTCGGCCTCTCCGTTCGTCTTGTTACTCACCGGCTCCGGCCGTGTACCCCACCTTCCTTGCCCTCGTGTTCCCTTTTTAGTCCATCGCACTCGATTCCCTCCTTTGGCATTGCCGTTCTTATCGTCCAGCGGAAACCTTCTAGACGGTCTCGCGTTCCGCGCTGACTTTCCAAGTATCTACCCAGTTGCCTGTCAAGCATTGCGTTACTGCCCTTCACGGGGCTTCATGAGAAAGCGGGTCCCACGGACGCCCGGTAGCTGCGCAGTCGACGACTGCTTTTGCTTCTATTGCCGTTTTCATTCTTTTTTGGTACCCCTTTCAAGGCTTTGACTGTGCGTAGCACTACTCAATAAACGATCTGATGTGTCTGTTTCCGCTATAAATGGCTTTTGAAATTTTCGATACATATACCGGAGGGGCGCATGAATTTTTTTGACTTCGTCGAATGCGATCTGTATTTCCTCGTTCCAGGAATACTTCACATTTTTCGCAGTTCCAGCGTAAATTGATGCAACTATCATTGATAAATCTCCGATAAACCTTTGGTAATACGAAACTAGACCCAAATAGCTTTGAACTTCCGATTTTGAAGTAGTTCTTGGCGCCAACCCTAATTTTCTCGTTTATTCCGGATCGGCCTTGATTCTTCCTCGATCTAATATGTGTCTCAGTAGCTTGATATATTCTCGTGCAAAAAAGAATTTGTTCGATTTTATTTTTCAAGATACACTACGATATTCTCTCCCTACTGTCTTCAAATCTGATATGTTCTGATTAAAAGTTTTTGAAAACATGACCACACGTGAGGGTCTATATCATCGATATAGACCCTCACGAATGGAATTCCTTTCCAAACATCGTTCAACATTCTTTGGAATGTACCTGGTTCATTCTCGAATCCAACTTCATTGCAAAATGCTACAAATCCAGAGCCCAGATTGGCTCTCAAATCCGAGTAGTCGTCTTTATCATACCAAAACTCGTAATCATTCCATGCGAAGTTTAGCATCCTTCTACCATAAAGTAGTCCACTTACGAAGGCTTTTTTTGACTCTGAACCTTCTCTGTCAAATCTAGAGGTGAAATATCCATTTTATATGTCTTTCAGTTCTTCTAGTCTCACTTTTTTTATCAAAGAGTAGGGGAATGTTTACGGTAACGCCTCCGATTTGAGCTGAGTCACTTTGGTTTCCAAGATCAATTTGCACGTCCCAAAATACCCATTTTCGGAAGGCCAATGATTGCATCGAAAGGTAACTCTTTCACAACAAAGAATTCCATAGCAACTTCAGAATCACCAAAGAACACGGAAATATTGTGGAAATTTTCCATACAGTTTAATAATTTTCCATCCTCAACAGTTATCCTTCTTGTAGTTGGAACAACTTCGAGACTATGGCTCATCACCAAACTTTCTGAAATCAAAATTGAAACAGCGCCCGAATCAAAAAAGCTTTGCTTTTCGTTCCTAAGATTCTGACCGATACTATCTTAAGACGTCTTGGAACTTTCGATGACGACTTAATGAATAGATTCTTGTCCTTATTGTACTTACAAGTTTTCATGGTCTTTTTGAACTCTTTCTTCGCATCTACTGCTTCACCGCCTAGTAGCTTATCAAAATTGATTCCATTTGTCGGCTAAGCAAGCTGATTTACCAATTTCTATTTAGCAGATACCATAATAAATCCCTTGGGATGCCTTTGACCTTTTCTGCTTTTTTCATTTTTTTGCCTGAGCACTCCCCTCTTCCGGTACAATTTGATCAAATATTTTCTTCTTAACGAGTACAGGTGGTGGGATATTCTCAAGCATTTCATGGTCCAATCATGGCTCCTTCAATAACACATTACCCTCTGTATCCCTTTTCCTACGTTGAATCGGCAGATTTCGTCGGAGATAGATACGTTCCCGGCGTTTCTCACACTGCAATTCTTCCTTCTTTATATAATTTTCACTCCGGACCAGTCTCGCTCCGTACGTTCGAAATATTGGTCCTTTTGTTACTTTTTGTCCAGCAGTTGCTTTCATTGTGAAAGTAGCGGCCACACCTCCCACAACGAGTATTCCGGCTTCAATTCTCCGGGCACCTATTTGCGAAGTTTCCAGGCTTAAGTCAGTAGAAGAAGACTAATGTAGGCCCCGAATGACTGGGCTTGTTTTTCTTGATGTGCAGAGTAAGGCTCTTCAACTGAGAAGTTGTCATTTCCGATCAATTTTCAACCGGTTTTACTTAAGTTAAACGGCACTTCGTGACTCTTTGGAGTATATACCACAATGGATATAACAATTTCGACCCTCTAAATATTCTGAGCTTACCATTTTCTGCAATCTACGGTTTTCATTGTACATCTTTGCAAGAGGACCTCTTAGGTGGAGTTGAGTACGGTAATGACAGCGAAAACTTTTGCATAGTTCTTGAAAGCGGCAGGGTCCATCGCCGTATGAGAAGGGGAGCATTTCATCTTGATTGAGAGCGCAAGATAAATCTACTACTCGTTACTGGTGTTAGGGACGAAAGGACCTACGCCAATAACAGGAGGTTCACCAAGCGTCGGTAGGAGCATTTATTTTTCTCCGACGAAGGGTGTGACCTGCTGGGGCATGCAATTGAGACTGATCTGCCGAGACTTTAGAGTGGGAACCCCGGAAATGCCCTAAAATAAAGGGTTCCGCACCACCAAGAAGATAAAGGGGGTGACTAGAGTTCCATACGAGACTGATACCTTCTCCACACAATCGGAGAACTGCACAAGCGCCCTATCCTAAACTGTAACCCGACTATCTGTAGCCATTGGTGAAAGCGCCAGCTTCTGGAAAAATTCTCATGACTTCAAAATATGCACCTCTATAGTATCCAACAATGCGTAGAGTGTCCGTGCCGTGTACCTTCACGACGCTTACCCTCAGCCTACGCGGCCCTCACGGTGTTCTCGCGAAGTAGGCTTGCGTCACTGGAACGGTTATAGTGATCAAGCACCTGAGTGGCCTCCTCGCCTCCTCGACATCCCCGCGAGACAAATGGTCGCAACTGGTAACTGGCAGAATCTCAGAGTCGAAGCACCGGAGCCGAGTTCCGCGATCACATTGTACTTCCAGACGTGTTCTGGGAGCCCATAGAACGCCTCCTCCGCCCTGTTTTTCCTATTTTTTTTCGAGCCGCCTGCACAACACTCAGCGGAGTATATGCTCAGTCCTTTTTTACAAATGTATCCATGCCCATGACTTTGGGCCTCTTCTATTCGGAAAGGGCCCATCCTTGGTATTATTTTTGGCTTAGCGACCACATCGATGTCCCTGGCATCTTGAAATAAAGGCAACGGCTCTTCATCCGCCTTTTCCTTCAAACAAAGTTCTATTCCAGAGTTGGCGCTTGTCCTGGGCTCCACAGCGCTAGTACATAGAAAAAATTCTGGTCTCTTCGTTCATTAGATCGCGCGGTAGCCCTCTTTACCCCAATAACTTCAACTTATTTCCTACTCAATGGAAGCTTTGGGTCCGGCCTTCTCGAGCCATTCCTTAACAAAGAGGGACAGCTCGGTAACTTGACAAAAGATCTTTTAAAAGGTTTCTTCAATCTTTCTATGACTTCTCCTGCGCTTGTCCGGTCTCTTTGATATCTTCGGGAACATCGAAGAGGCCGAAATGTTGTTTTTGCTTGGCATTTAGGGCCTTTTGTCCAATAAGTAAACCATTGATGGCCTTCTACAGACCCTTATAGTTGTTAGAGAAACATAGAATAACGAATTGAGCCATTTCTACAAGTTCGATTACAGCTGTGCCATTCATATGACAGAGGATATGAAGTTATTTCTTCTCTGCGCATAAGGAAATTTTCGTACGCGAAAACGAAGCAGAAACTCGGACAAAGGGGGTTCGTAAAGCAAATGGGGGTCTTGCAGTGTTATTAATTGCATTGTGGAGCCTTGGATATGGTATCACGTATTGTTTTCATGCTGCCTTCTGATGGCCAAGCGGAACCTTCCGTTCATTTATTTTTCTTGTTTTTTATAGCCTCGTTTACCTCTAATTTTATGGTAAATACTGTATGGCACTTGGTACCTCTCCCTTCTATACCCTTCCGTACCTTTCGAGAACGCACAGCACAAGCACCTCGACAGGAGGATGGCTGAGGAATTAGATACCTGCCCCAGCCAAACTAAAGATATATTTTAATGAACTTGAGTATATCTTGAAGCAACGATCTCCAAGCTCGTTACTTGACTCGCGTAATGCGTTGGAACAGCCCGATCTCGGAAGTATCTAGTACGCTCAAAAGTACATATCGCTCCTTGTTGGTCCTTTCTTTTGACGAATAAATATACAGCTGATAAGTCGCAGAGCGAATAACAGAGGGATTTGAAGCCTCGATCAGAACGTAATTATTAGTAGGATTCATATTGAACTTAAAATACTGCGCTTCAACGCTATGTTGCAATTAGATTGCGCAATCCATTACTTTGAGGTAGTTACGCGTGGTACGGTTGCTGCTTCATCGGCACTTCGCGGCCTAATTGTCGAACCCGGAGGTGAAGAGGGTATTGCTGCACGAGGACAATCAGTTGGTAGTATACGTGCTCAACGCGATGTTTTCTGCTTCGAAGGAGATGATGGCAGAACTACGCCGGTTGGAGGTGCTTCTCCCCGTGCTGGGGATTCGATTAGAAGCGAGATGGATGCCCTTTGCGGTGAACCGGTTTGCCGACGCATTGAGCCCGACGTTGGATCCGGGGTATATCGCGGCGACGGAGGGGATAGTGCGGTAGGTGCAGGAGAAGTACGGGTTGGACAGGGTAACATTTGGGGTGCGGCCCTTGGAGGAGACTTTGGTTGCGCGGTTGAAGTACCTGGAAACCCAGATGCAGGAGTACTGGGGCGACGGAGTGGCACTATTGTACAACCCGCCAGCGGATATGCTTCCATTGGTGGTGACCAAACTGGAGGCCGAGCAAGGAAAAGGGGTGCTATTGGCGCCAAGATGGCCGGCACAGCCATGGTCACGAGCTTGCTCGGCTTGGCGTCCAAGACAGTGGAGCTGGAAGCGGGCGGCAGGAAACTGTGGGACGGACGCGAGCGCAAAGCAGGGGTCTGGGGGATGGTCGTAACCGTGATGGACTAAAGGAGGTGTGGATGGAAGGGCTGAGGCCGGTGGTCATGAGTCTGACAACTGAGGGGACGGGAGGAACTGTAACGGAAGGCGGGGCCGAGGCTGCGTCCTTGCTGGCGGACTATAGGTGGAGCGCGGGGACATGGGGGAACAGGAAGAGCCAGCTGCGCAAATGGCTCACGTTCTGAGATGGCGAAGGACGAGACCCATTGCTGGCCGAGGAAGGGGATGTGCTTGTGTATATTGGATACCTGTCTAAGGAAGGGAAGGTGGGCCCGAGATCAGCCTCACAGTACGTCACGGCGGTGTCACGGTATCATTAGGACGAAGGCTACGAATCCCCTATCAAGACGCGACTTGTCGCGAAGTGCCTGAAAGCCTACCGGATAAAAGTGGATTTGGACTCGGAGCAAGATGATTTGCTACGACTGGGGTTGCCGGCGGCGCATATGCGCAGGATCCTGGACCTAGGATTGATTGAGAGGGCGAGAGCGACGGTTGAAGCGTGTGCAGCAGTTGTATTTGCCTACATATTTCAGCTTCGATATGTGTCAGTGGCGCATTTGGAAGTGGGACACGTGACGGTGAACGACGAAGGGGTTGTGAGAGCGCGGATTGAGCGGCGCAATGCGAAGGTTTTGGCAAGGCCTCTATTGTTGACCCATCCCTCTAGTCCACGATGGAAACAACGGGAGGGTGTGTACCATTCGTTTAAGAAGTGGGCGAAGATTCGACCGAGGATTGCTGGGTGCTTTTGTCTGACTACGCAACAAAGGCTGGGATCCGCGAATATGGGTGAGGCGCTGGGTTTGATGATGGGAAAATTGGGAATTCAAGCGCCACATGGGTGTTATTATGGGTCACACAGCATGCAGATTGTGGCGCTTAACAAGCTGGTGAACCTCAACTACACCAACGCTTTCATTATGCACAGCTTGGACTGAAGCATCGGATCGGAGGGCATGTTACATGTCTACCACGATAGCCGCATTGCGCGTACGCAAGACCCGGAGTGGTTTTCGCGCTTTCGGCTTCTGGCGCGACCCCGTCTTAGTTTGGTCTTCGTACCAGTGTACACCTGCGTATACGTGTGAAGATCTGAGGAGAGCAGCGAGCATGTGGGGATGAGCTGTCACAGGGCCGAGCATACTGGCGAGCGTATTCAGGCGCGCGCATGTTTTGCCGGCAAGTCGATCGCGTTCCCTCGTGTCTATTTCTATGTCCCGGCCCATCCCACCCGTGTAGTCATCATAGTGAGCTTACACAAAAACAGAATTCTGAAAGGACTTCAGAAATAGATAGTATGATAAATTTCTGAAAAGTATTTCTGAAATTAATTTCTGAATTTTGAAAACGTGTTTACGCATGAACTGGCGCGAAAACTCCTGCACGATCTTTATTTCTCACAACCATTTCTCACGGGTCTTCACTAACTGGTCACATTTTAGCAATTTACCTCACGACTTCATTCCAGAATTCTGCAATTGAATTACATACTGTAGTTCTATTGCTGAAATTTGGCAGTTTTATTTCTGAATTCTTTGTGCGTAAGCTCTCTCGTGTCTGTTTCTTTGTTATTTAGTAGTGGTCTACATTCAGCTATGTAAGTACGCAGTAGGCGGATATCTATGGTTGTAAGTTAAACAATGATTGGTCTTCATTTGCTATACATTCCAGGGGCTTACGGCCTCGATCACCGCGATCTAGCCTTGGATGTTACTGTCACCCATCACCTCGTCCAGTCCCGAGTCCAAAAGAGCGCCCTGTGCGGAGCCGCCCCAGCAGCCCTCGCCGAACGGTCCAGTAATTCACACTACGGGGACAGTTGCCGTTCCTCCGATATCCTGCTTATTCCAATCGGCATCGACATCTATGGTGCCCTCTGGCCCGACGGCGTACAGTTCTTCCGCCGCCTTGCCGCCCACGCCGCGAGGCGCCGTAATTCCCCTCCCCCTCAAGAGTTTCACGATTTTGTTTCCCGTTTCACCGTTTGCCTGCACGGCATGCAAGTCCGTCACGTCCTCTCCCGACGTCTCTCTGATTATTTTCTATCCTACTCCTCCCCGGCGCCTCTGAGTGCTTGTTCCCATCGCCGTAAAGATGTTCCCCCCCTTGGAAGATATAGTCGATCTATCCTTAAGATTTCCAGACAATCACAATCGACTCAAAACGGTGAGCCGACACAGTAATGGGTGAGGCCTGAGCAGGCGAGGTTTTTGCTGGTTGTTCTGTACGCTGATGTACGGAGCCTATCTGCTGAGCAAGGGTGCAGAAATGCAGTCGAGTTCAGACAGCGGCCCTAGGGCTACCAATCATTTATGAGTTGTCGGATACAGTTCTTTGCGAGATGACTTGAGCATGCGAACTTTATTGCACAATGTCGCGCTCCCTACTGTGCAGCACGTAATCCTCGCACGTACTCCTCGCGCGCTATCGTGCTCATCTACTAGAATATCACCACGGCACTTCACTGGCTAGTATCACGAAGCACCTGACTTGAACGAGGGTTTGATCATACAGGGATAGGAAAATACACTTACGGTATGATCGATACAGTTTATCGTCCATGAGTAGAAACGATCCATGAGTAGAAACACCAAAATCTCACCCCTTGTGCACTTGGACACGCTACAAGGGAATGGCTCCGGAGGCAAACGACAGATGATCACTTGACCGGGTTTGCATCCGTGGAAGGACAATCACTGGCCTAGCTTGTACACAACGGCAGGTCAAATGGGAAAGGAGGGTTGACGGAGCTGCGTATGGAAGGCCATCTCGTGACTGCCTCCAAGCAGCAAAAGAAGGGAGGCAGGGACAATTATTCGGCCTAGGGCAGCTCACAGGTGTTGGTTTGATAGAGGGAAATGCTTTGTGGGGGAGGATATGCGGAAGCCTCTTGCGACCAGACTGGTTTGAGCTCGTAATCAGTAGATTCCCGTTTGCAGCACAGTTTGTACGCATTCCATGCATAAAGAAGAAGCGCAACTCACAAGTCTGATGCCACACTCCCTAGTCTGAGTGAACATCGCAACCGCCTCTTACTTTTTGAGCATCATCATGAAACCATGCCGCCAAATATGGGATTATATAAATCCCCAGCTCTTTCGCCCTGCTCCCTGAGGAAATCAATGGTAAGCGCCACGAAAAGAGAAGCAACGAAAATTCTCCGGAAAGAGCCGAAACAGACCGTGGGATAGCTGCTTTTTCAGAGAGAGGACCGGTACGGCAACGGCCTGTTCTGCTTCACCTCGGGTTACTGCAAAAGAGGACACCCAAGGGTATTTTGAAGTCCCGAAGTGTACTCGCGGAGTCTAGTAGCCTCCCCCTTTTCGAACAAACAGCTGATCAAGCCCACCAGCTCCCGGCCTTATTCCGCATCTCAGCCCTCTAACCAATGTCCAACCCCTACCAAGCCCTGGGCGACGACCCCTCCGTCCCTCTCACCAATCCTGCCTCCGACCAACGTCCCCTAAACCTTCACATTCCTCAACCCCTGATCTCTTTCTTAGGCTCCGCAGGCCATACAGACCACGCGCGAACTCCGTCCCGCATAACCAAGCGCCCCACCCCCATCTCCTTCTCTTCCTCACACCAGAATGACGTCATCCGTTTACGCCTCAACCCAGATTCTGTCCGCTTCATCTCCTACATCTTCTTCTGGATCATGTGTGTTTTCGCTATACTCACCACAAGATATCTCACCGCCCCTGCCCTTGCCAACCCCACCGAACATCAAAAGGGCTGCCCTCCGTTTGAACGCAACGGTGGCGAGGGCTTCGACATCGCTACAGAGTCACATCTCCAGGAGGCTTTTGGATTTAACAATGTCCGTTCACCGTACCCCAATTCAATGCACTGCCCTCCCTTCACAAAAAACGCTGTCCTTTCCGTCTTTACCGGCCTTCGTAACCCTGATTTTGGCTAACAATATTTCCTATTCATACCTACACCTTCGCTGCCCCCGTCACGACAGATCTGCGTCAACTGGGACTATTCGCCCTCCCGCGAGCTAACCGCTGTAGTCTACCCGCTCTTCGAGTACACCCTCCTCGCCTACATTATTCTCGATTTCGTGCTCATCGCCGTATCCTACAAGAAGGGGCTGGTCTCCTCACGCTGCTGGTGGCTCGCTCGCAACTTTTTGCTCCTACAGATCACTTTGTGCGCCCTCTTCCGGATGATCTTTGTGATCCTTGCCTATGTCAGCGTCCGAGGCCACACTGCCGGATTTCTGGGCCTGCAGCTCATGCTTATCACCGTCACTTCACTCAACTTACTGTACATCCTGGAGACGAGGGTGGAATACAAAATGTTGGGTGGACTCAAACTTACACGCACGATGCTGTATGTCTACTTTATTTTGAACATGCTTATCGGGGCCGTAAAACTGTATCTCACCGCGTTCGTCGTGTTTGCCTGGGGTGGCCCAGATGAGGTGTATCCGAAATGGGCGCTTCAGCCGATTATAGGGGATATGAAAGTTGGGGAGTTGGTTGATCGTATCTGGATGGTCTTCAATGCTATCTTCCCGCTCATCATCTCTCTCTACCGCTCTCGCACTGAGCCCGACATATTTTTCACAATCGATCTTGAGGACATGTCTGCCGCACTTCGAGGTAGTACAAACATAAGCAGTGCGTAGTAATAAACTACATGTCAAGGCATTGGGGTGATTTGTACAAGATAGCTCAACCTTGCCAGGACCCAAGTTTACGGCTTCTCCCCTTCCAACTCCCCTTTGGCACTTCCTTGCCCCTTTTCAACCCCCCCTGGTTTCATCGTGCTGGGATCCCCGATTGGCTCGGACCCTTTTGTTTCCCAGTTTTTCGCAGGCCGCCAAAACGCAGTTGACCGCATCCTCCAATCCCTTCGAGAATTGGATGATGCTCAATTGGCTTTCTACTCATACCGCTTCTGTGCGAACGCCTCTGATATAATGAAAATTGTAGGTATTGTTTGGCACTCTGCGCTGGCTGCGCTGGTATGCTGCGCTGGCTGTGCTGGTATGCTGCGCTGGCTGCGCTGTCACTGTAGTTACAGGTTTACTCTCAATTATTTTTAGAGGGGGGCTTTGCGCCGTACTGTAGCGGTGCCAATAGGGCATATAGGTACTGTATTGGTGCTACGGATTGTGAGGGTTGAAAACTCTATATAAGGGACCGGAAAATATGGACCAGGTGTTCCCGATTCTGGAACTGAATGGGGGCGTCCTCAGTGGTTTAAATATTTCGCATGAGGCAATGGAGAATTCTAAGCCGTTCGCGGATATTTATGTGGACTGCCTGGGCGGAACGGATATTTTGGGGGAACTGTTCGGCTCTGATATAGAGGACTAAAATATTAAGGAAAGAATCTAGATATTTATCCTGATAGTATCTGCTATTAGTCATTCTCGGTCACACGATTCAATTTGGTGCATTTTATGGTTCTTAGTATGTTTCTTTGAGACTTTAGGGGTAGCCAAAAGTCTATATAAGCTGAGTAAACTGCTTCCTCATGGAGAGGTCAAGCAAGTTGGCAGACAACTTCAAGCCAAGTCCTGAGTAGTAGGGAGTTGAGAGTCAACTTCAGACCCAAGAAACCCTTTTCTTACGCTGCTCACAGAGCATCAGTGGTAGACCCTGTCCCTTCCATACTTGCTTGTAGACCTCTCAACTCTCTTCCATATATACTCCTTTTTATTTGTTCAACTATACCACTGCAGCACTTTTGTCGCTTGCAACACCTCCTTCTTGGGGTAGTTGGTTCTGAATATCTCTTCTCCTGACGATTTACCCCTATCATTTGGTACTCCTGTGGAGGGTGTTGCACCCGAGGTATTCGAGTTGAGCAGTACTAGGGAACACTTCGGGAGGATTTCTTTGCTATAATCATGGATCTCAACGCTGCTCGTATAACGTTCACAGGGGGCAAGAATGAAGACATTGAGGAGTTTCTCTATACATATGTCAACGTTGTGATGCTTGAGAAGAGCGATGAAGAGAAGGCCGAAAGTATCTTCGCCTATCTTCATGGTGACGCAAAGCAAAAATATAAGGCCAAGTTTATCAACGGGTGGTCTCTTAACGGGAATGGGCGTAACTTCGGTGAGGTATGCGAGTGGCTTGTGAAAGAGTATGCTAAGGAGGTAGAACCAGATGAGATGATTCGTACCGCCTTAGAAGCCCGGCTCAACTTCGACGATTTGTTAAGCTCATTGGTGTACTTGTGTGATCTTTATGAAAAGGCTGGGTTCAACGCCCAAGCCAAGTACGGAATGCTGCGTACGGCGGCGATGGGGGATAAGCGGCTCTCCGATTTCCTCCTCATCAAGGGCTCTCACACTTTTAATGAACTGAAGGGTACCATAGTAGAATTTGTCAAAAATTCGGAGACGTTTCAGTCACTAAGTGAAATACAGAGGGAAACCCTTACATCTATGCAGATCGTACATCCTGATAAGAAATATCAAAGGCCGGCTACTAGTGCAGCAGCATTGGAATCAGTCAGGAGCGATGTCAAAAACTTGGAAGAAACGTTGGAAACCCGATTCGATAATCGACTTGACATGATAACCTCGCAGTTGGAAAGCCTTACTCTTACCATTAAGAAGAACCAGTCTGGGGCCCCTAAGGCCGCAGAAGTCTGTTCCTACTGTCACAAGCCTGGACACTTTGCAAATAGGTGTCCTGATAATCCACATAGAAACACTCGTTGTGGAAAGTGCGGTCGATATGGGCATCATGAAAGTAACTGCTGGTCTAAAGACAACAGAAACGCAAATTTATCGGACGCAAGGAGCGAGTCAGGACCAGAGATGAAAATCTTACAAAACAGAAAGGATCACAAGTTGACGGATGCCGGTAACGTATCCATCGCTGAAGAAATCAGTCAAGTCAATGTGACAAAAAGAGATGGGGAAGGGAACATTTTATCGAAAAAACCTAGTCTAGATTACGGAATGCTGGAACATATCCCAGCACCTGTACCTCCCCGAACCAAGAGGTCTGATCAAGTTTTTCCAGGAGTGGGAGTCACTCCGGCCAAGAAGACGAAAAAGAGTAAGAAATTTAAGAATATCCCGAAGGACGTACTAGAATATGTGAAGAAGTACAATTTGGTGGCTGAGCTTACACCAGCCCTAACTGGGATAACGTTTTGTCAACTTTTGAGGGGCGACGCAGAGGATGCCAGAAAAGAACTCAAAAAAACTATCAGGTCAAATAAGTCCGCTAAGGGTAAGAAACTGTTTCTTCAATCGGCCTCGACAGCACCAAGACGTCTTAAACTGGTACCAGTCAAAGTATTGGGAATGAAAACCCAAGCTCTTTTCGATTCCTGCGCTGTTCCAAACCTTATTTCAGAAACCTTGATGACAGATCTAGGTCTTGAAATTATTCCAACTACTCGAAGAATAACTGTGGCGGATGGAACCGTATCAAAATGCATGGGCACTGTTAACAAGGTTTCCGTGTTCTTTGGGGACTCTAAAGTTGATTTAGACTTTCTTGTCATGACTGATCTCCCTTTCGATGCAATCATTGGCTGCCCTACAATGGAAAGAATAGGGACCTGCATTGACTTGGGCAACCAAATCGTTTCAGTTAATTTTGACGGCAGAACCGTGAAGATGCCCCTGGATTTCGACAAAAGCGCACATCCCGTAGATTTGAAAGAAACGGACAGTGAAGATTTCACTTCTAGCTATGACAGCGAAGATTCCGAACCAACTAAAACTTTCGGAAGTGGAGAAGGGTACGCTCGGGAGGTAATGAACATTGCATGGGACGATTATGATTCTGGGTTTGAAACAGATGAAGACTGGAATTCTAGGGTAGGTGTGACACCTGAATGTGTTTCTTTTTGCGATAATATTGAATAAAAGGACGGATTTGGGAGCATGAAAGAAGATTACAATTGCAAAGAAAACAGGAATACATCGAATTCCATATCTGAAGATGTGAGCACGCCTGAAGAGGTCCTTCAAAATTTGGAGGGGGAGGCTCGGGAAGAGGACCAGCGCCAAATGGCAGAAATTCAAGAAAAAGTACAGCACCTTCCAGCCCCCGCCTCAATGAGAATATCCGACATGTTAACATCTTCCGAAGTAATTGCATGGAGCGTTTCACATCTAAGACAAGCAAGTGTACCGGTCACTCACACATTTGAACTTACCGATACTCCACCAATTTACCGCAGACCTAGACGTCAACCGCCAAAATATGACCAATTTATTTCAGAGAATGTTATAAGCATGCTGGAAAATGATATTATTCGGCCAGTTTCATCCCCGTGGTCATTTCCAGTTGTGGTAGCACCAAAGAAAGATGGAAAGCTTCGCTTTTGCGTCGACTACCGACAACTGAACCAGAGAATGATACCCGATCGATTTCCGATTCCAAATATGGAGGAAATCCTCGAGGATTTGAAGGACGGGAAATACTTCACATCGATTGACCTTTACACTGGCTATTGGCAGATTCCATTGGATGAAAAATGTAAGAAAAAACAACCTATACCAGCAAAGCCGGTACATTCAGGTTCGAAGTGATGCCTTTTGGTCTCACGAATGCACCAGCTACGTTCCAAAGAATGATGAACGAGGTTTTGAAAGGACTTACATTTGCAAGAGTTTATATCGATGATGTGGTGATATTCTCAAAAACCTTGGATCAGCACATATCGCATGTCAAGATGGTGGTGGAGAGGATATCTGCGTACAGCCTGAAAATTAAGCTAAGCAAATGCTTCTTTGCGAAAACGTCTATCCAATTACTCGGTCATATCGTCGATCATGAGGGAATTAAAGTGGATCCAGAGAAAACGAAAAAAATCAAGTTGGCACCAAGGCCCGCTTCAAAGACGGAGGTTCGAAGCTTCTTAGGACTGGCCTCATATTACAGAAGATTTATCAAAGATTTCGCAAAAACTGCAGCACCGTTACATGCCAGCACTACGAAGAACGGAAAATTTTACTGGAATAAGGAAATGCAAACTGCATTTGAGGAGCTTAAAGATAAGCTATGTGTCCCCCCAGTCCTCATGTACCCAGATTTCAGGAGACCATTTGTTGTGGAGACAGATGCCTCAGAACGGTCTTTGGGTGCCTTTTTGTCCCAAAAAGATGAAAACGGAAGACTACGCCCGGTTCAATTCGCAAGTCGCACTCTGAATGATGCGAAAAAGAGATACTCAGTCTGCGAGAAAGAAGCGCTAGCTGTCGTCTTCGCACTGAAAAAGTTTCGTGTTTACCTTTTATCACTCGAGAAATTTGTCTTGATAACTGATCACCAGGCACTTAAGACAGCATTCCAAAAGAAAGATGTACATCACCGCTTGGGCCGATGGCTCGTCATTTTCGCAGAATATCGGTTTGAAATTGTGTATAGGCCCGGAAGCAATAATTAGCCTGCCGATTACCTATCCAGCATGAGGGATCCATTGAGTCCAAATGAAAAAGCTTCCAAGGACATCGTCGGAGTTGCCGAGGTGCAAGTGCCGAACGAAAAACGAGTACGAAGCTTGTATTCACGGACTAATTAAATTCCTGGATGGACTAGAAATGAGAAAGGTTGATCTTGAACACAGAAATTGGGTAAGCAGGAATCAAAAGGCTTTTATATTGTGGAATGGGAAACTCTTCCGACACACTAAAGCTGGCTCTCGACTAGTGGCCCCTATGAAAGAAAGAATGAAGATCTTGAGGACTTTCCATAATGAGTTAGGGCATTGGGATCTCGAAACAACAACCACGAAACAGAAGAAGAACAATGAAGACGAGCCGGGACGTTCAAGGCCATGCACTTGTTACGTACGCTTCCCTCCACTATATTATCCTCTCCCCCCGTCGGGATTGATATCTATGGCGCCTTGGGCGACGACAGCAAGGGTTTTTTCTACCGTCTTGCTTCCCTCGCTGCTTCCCGTCGCGGTTCCTCCTCTCAACAGGAGCTCCGCGACTTCGTTACCTGTTTTGCATTTAGTCTCCAAGTAATGCAGGCGAGACAGGGTTCTCCCTTCCACCTTCTGGTAGATTGGAGTGCCATCTACAGTTTTCGATGCATTGTACGGTTTCGCAAATGGCTTGGCCAGTATACGGTATCTACGCTCAGGTACAAATTTACTGGGTACCAACCCACATATCTACCACAGTAAACTAACCCCCAATTTCACACGGTTTCTACCCGCCGCCCGCATCCGTAGTTAATTTATGAATACCCTCCGCACACTTCTGTGCGACATTGTACAACCCATAACGATTTACCACCACCACGTACAAGATACGGGTGGGAAAGGTGACCCTTTAACGAAAAATTTGAAGTGGGGACAGACTATCTGGGCCAGCCTTAGGCAGCCTTAGGTAGTATTACCGAGAGCTGTCCATAGTGCCACTGTACGTATCCCTAAGTGATACGTACAGTATTTTACGAGGATTCGTCATAACAGCCGTGTATCGGAGGACGACCGATGAGACACGTGGACGCAGGAATGAAACTCAGAATGACGGTGTTTCCCACTCCTCTCAGCCATGAAGCTGCTAAGGTCTTCGAGAGCCTTGAGACCATATTTTCCAATCAACCCATAGATGTTGATGGCAAGGGGGATGAGTTCTAAGCCTTCTTTGTCGCAAGCCGCAGAATAGTATGCTACTTTCTTCTTCTCGGCGCGGTCAAGAGTAGAGGCACCATTGTCAGCTAAGTTGCGATATTGCGCAGAGTAGGGGCTGACAATGGTGACATCTAAGGCCATGGGAGATGGGGCGAACAGGGAATCGTCAATGACTAAGTGGAGTGCTGCTCATTGGGGCTCTTGTGCGGGTCGGCTGCAATGACACGGTCCCGTAAGACGGAAAGGGAAATGGCGGGTGCGAGATTTCGTGATGTAAAAGATCACGCAGGCGGTTGTGCCGGCGTACCGCCCCAATAACACCCTTCCATATAGGCGCGTGATATCAGAGCTAGTCAAGGATAGGCGGAACGTCGGAAGGGCCATGTCAGGCAGGGGTCCGAGCCGTGGAAGACCAGAGCTTGGAGCCGTGCAGAGACCATCGTACGCCAGATTTCGCCGGGTGTATACAGGCCATTGGATGGGAGGGGCAGGTTGGAGAAAGGGGCAGAGGCGGCGGAAGACTGCACAGAGAAAAGGCGCGAGCAGTGATGGTTGTAGTGGTTTGCGAGTAAAGAGTGGCGGAACTTAACCAGGTGGGATTGGTGCAGATACTCAGCATGTGTTGTAAGGAGCGAGAGGTCGTTGTATCCAATCGGGGGATGGCCGTAAGCAGTGTCTCTAATTGGAGTTCCAAGGGTAAGTCCAGTTCTGTGGAGAGCCTGTCGTAAGCGGGAGCGAGGAGACTTGCTGCGCGGGCATACGAAGTGGCCAGCAGTCTATTGACGAGATTGAAGCTTGAATGGAAAGAGGTGGTGAAGGTGATGATGTTAACATCCTGTGATGGGCTGAGTCCTGGGCCGCCAAATCGGGACGGTAGGGTCGCCTGGAGCCACTGATTGTCGTTGACTTTGCGATGAGCCTGTTCGAAAGCCCTTCGCATCCTCCTGTCAAAAGATTTGACAAGAAGGGTAGCAATTTGCGGCGGGACAGTTCCAAACAAATACATCACGAGGGCGGACGGTGCGCAGCAAAGGAGGATGAGAACGAAATTTGCGGATTGTTGAGGAGGGAGAGAGAGGACCACAAGGGTTCGGCGTTCACAAGAGCTTGGCGTGCGATGGTGATTGCAGATGTGGTGCCCACCGGGCTTCCCAGCACTGTAGTGGCATCCGAGGTGATGAAGTCGCATGGAAAGCCAAGGAGGGAAGCGTCGGGGTGAAGAGAGGGCCACCATAGTGATGTCTTCGTAGGGTTGAAGTTAAAGTGAAATCCGTGTTGCGAGCCGTGCTGCTGGAGGTAGAGCAGGATTTGCTTAGCAACGGGGCCGGCGTAACGATGTTTCCGTCATCTGCATACCACGTGTGAACAGGGAGAGAGGGGAAATGGTTTGCAATAGCTTCCACTAAGGGTTGAGGGGCAAGAGGGAAGAGCAGCATCCCCTGTGGATCTTTCTGCTGGGTGCCAGTCCTACACCACAAGAAAAGTCGACCAAAAAAGAGCCTGGAGGGCTCGCCGTAACAAGTAGGAGATCCATCGTGCGGCTTGAGGGATGCGGGCAACTGCTTGGTCCAGAATCTTGGCACCCTCAATCGAATTAAAGGGATTCCGAGCGTCTACTTGCATGTGGACATGCTGGGTCTGTGCAGAGTGTTGTTACAAAAACGGTACTTTCTGTAGGAGATCGGTCCTCTCCGCAAACTTTTTTCTTCTCCTTCCCTGTGAGTTTTCAAAAACGGCTCTTCCCATCATTTTTCTTTCACAAACAAAATCATGAAGTGATTTTCCCCGTGAATCCAAATTCACTATGCAACTCCATTTCTATTTTGTCTTTGAGCATTTTGGCCCTCCTTTTGCGAAAAAGAAATCTGTTCAAATATACGACGGTAGCATTTTTGTCGCTTGCAACACCTCCTTGTTGGGATAATTGGTTCTGAGTACCTCTTCTCCTGACGATTTACCCCTATAACAGAGCTGAACTGCTGTATAGTGGCTCTCGTGGCATGAGCAAATGCCTCAGTAGCTTCTGGGACACCGATGCCGGGCTGTAGAAGTTGTAAGTAAGAGGCGAGGCCTGTGTCATTGCGGATGAGTTTCATAATGAGGCTGATGTGCACCGAACGTGCACCCTAAAAAATCAAGAAGAGGAAAAATTTCGGATACACTATCTGAATTTGAGAATAATTTTTAAATTGGATGACTGTGGCAAATTCATGGGTTGATGTTTTATTTTAAGACATGCTGCTCATTAATAGATGTTAGTACACGTCCAGGTTCTAGGTCATACTAAGAGTGACTCTGAAAGGTCTGTGTAACGGCCACATCAAATACCGCCCCTGGCTGATGGGTGGAAAGCATGGGTAAGGCACCTAGATATTTATCTTCGGGAAATGTCTTCTACTAGTCTTTGTCGTTCACACAAATCCCTTTAATGCATTTCATGGTTCTTAGTATGTTTTTTTCAGACTTTATGGTTATCTGAAAAGTATATATAAGCTGAGTAAACTGCTTTCTACAGTGGAGGCCAAACAAGTTGGCAGGAAAATTCAAGTCAAGTCCCGAGTAGTAGGAAGTAGAAAGTCAACTTCAGACACACGAGCCATTTTCCTTACATCGGTCAGAAAACATCAGTGGTAGACCATCCCCATTCTATACTTCTTTGTTGCCCTTCCAACTGTCATTTTAAAACACCTCTTTTTGTTCGCTCAACTGTACCAAGGTAGCACTTATGTCGCTTGCAACACCTCCTTTTCGGGGTAATTGGTTCTGAGTATCTCTTCTTCCGAAGACTTACCCCTATCATTTGGTACTCTTGTGGAGGGGGTTGCACCCGAGTCACTCGAGCTGTAGAGTATTGAGGAACACTTAAGAGGTATTTCCCCCCTGTAACCATGGATCTCAACTCTGCTCGTATAACGCTCACGGGGAGCAAGAGTGAAGGCGTTGAGGATTTTTTTATACATATAATAGTGTCTTGATGCGGGAGAAGAGCGATGAAGGGAAGGCCGCAATTATCTTCACCTATCTTTATGGTGACGCAAAATATGAATACGTATAAGGCCAAGTTTATCGACAGGTGATCTCTTAATAGAAATGGGCGTAACTTCGATGATATATGTGAGTGGCTTGTGAAAAAATATGCTGAGGAGGTAGGACCAGATGAGATGATTCGCACGGCCATAGAGGCCCGGCTCAACTTCGATGATTTGTTAAGCCCATCGGTATACTTGTTTGATCTTTACGAAAAGGCTGAGTTCAACGCCCAAGCCAAGTATGTAAATCTGCGTAAGGCTTCTTTGGAGGATAAGCGGTTCTCCGATTTCCTCCTCATCAAGGATACTCACAATTTTTATGATATGAAGGGCACCATAGTAGAATTCGTCAAAAACTCGGAGACATTTCAGTCGCTGAGTGAAGTATCGAAGGGGGACCGTACATCGATGTCTATCGTACATCCTGGAAATAATTATCAAAGTCCGGATACTAGTGCAGCAGTATTGCAATCTGTCAGGAAAGATGTTAAAAATCTGGAGGAACTGCTGGAATCCCGATTCGATAATCAATTTGACATTTTAACCTCGCAGTTGGAGAGCCTTACTCTTACCATCAAGGAGAACCAGTCTGTGATCACGAAGGCAGCAGAGGTCTCTTACCATTACCACAATTCTGGACACTTTGCAAGACGGTGCCATAATAATCCAAATAGAAACACTCTTTGTGGAAAGTGCGGTCGATATGGGCATCATGAAAGTAACTGCTGGTCTAAAGACAGCAGAGGAGCAAATTTATGAGACACAAGAATCGAATTAGGACCAGAGGTGAAAATATTACGAACAGGAAGGATAAATGGTTGACAGATGCCAGTAACGTATCGTCATTGCTGAAGAATCCAGTCAAGTCAATGTTACAAAAAGCTATGGAGAAGGGAGAATTTTATCGAAGGAACCTAGGTTAGATTATGGAGTGCTTGAAGGTAACCCGGCCCCTGTACCTTCTCGGACGAAGAAAGCCGAACAAGTTGCTCGAGAGGTACAAAAAATAATAAGAAATTTAAGACTATCCCGAAGGACGTATTAGAATATGTGAATAAGTACAATTTGGTAGCTGAGCTTGCATTGGCCCCAACTGTAATAAATGTTGGTCAAATTTTGAGGAGCGACTCAGAGGATGCGAAAAAAGAGCTCAACGAAATTATAAGGTCCAATAAGTCTGCTAAGGATAAGAAATTGTTTCTTCAATCGGCCTCGACGGCATCCAGATGTCTTAAGCTGATACCAAGCAAAGTATTGAGAATGAAAACTCAAGCTCTTTTCGATTCGGATGCTGTTACAAATCTCATTTCAGAAAGTTCGGAAACAGTCCTAGGTCTCGAAATCATTCCGGCTACGCGAAGAATAACTGATGCAGATGGAACCTTATAAAAATGTATAGGCACTGTTGACAATGTTTCCGTGTTCTTAAGGGACTTTTATGTTGATGTCGAATTTCTTTTCATGCCTGATCTACGTTTTAATGCAATCATTGGTTGCCCTACAATGAAAAAATAGGGACATGCATTGACTTGGACAACCGAGGCGTTTCAGTTCATATTGATGGCAGAACCGTAAAGATGTCCCTGGAGTTAGAAAAATGCATACATACGGAATATAAAAGAGAGAAGAGCATTGAAGATTTCACTTCTAGCCATGACAGCGAGGAATCCCAACTAACAAAAACTTTCAGAAATGGAAAAAAATATGCTCACGGAGTACTAAACATGGCATGAGACAATTATGATTAAGGGTTTAACTGGAATTTTAGGGCAAATTTAAGTCCTGAGTGTGTTTTATTTTGTGATAAAGTCGAATCCAAGGACAGAATTCAGAGTGGGAAAGGCGAATGCTTTTGCAAAGAGAATAAGAATATGTCGAACTCCATATCTAACGATATTAGCACACCGGAAGAGGTCCTTAAAAGTAGGGAAGGTAAGTATCACGAATAATAAGTGCAAAATGTCGCAGAAATTCAAGAAAAAGTGCAGCACCTACCCGCTCCTGCATAAAAGAATATCCGACATTTTTAGCATCTTCCGAAGTAATTGCTTGAAGCGTCTCAGATCTAAGACAAGCAAGTGTACCGATCACTCACTCATTAGTGATTTCCGATAATCTTCCAATTCACCGAAGGCCTAAACGTCAACCGCGAAATATAATTAGTTTATCTCAAAAAATGATACAAACTTGCTGGAAAATGATATTATTTGGCCAGTGTGGGGTGTTGAGCGCACAAAAGGTAATCGATGGTTGAACTGTTGGTTGATGCCTCCGGTAATCAGGCTGGACATCAGACCAGGGTTTATATAAAGAAAGTACTCAACACCAGCAGAGATAAATTGTAACTAAACGGTACTGAATTCAAAGGTATTCAAGAAAATGCGACCCAGAGGTATCAAACTACAAGGTTCTGAAGGTCCATCAGTATAACAAACAGCAACAAACATCATGGCAAAGTACCATTGGTCCAATTGGCAAGGAGGCATAAAGTGGTTGCTGATTGGTGGGTGCGAAATGTTTCGAGAACCACGCGAGATAGACATGATGGATCCATGTCATTGGCTGGGTACAAAGAGATATGATATTATGCTTTTACACTGGTGCGTGAGTACAGTGCACAAGTTGCAATGATGTCTTCTTACAGTGTAAATCCTTGGTACAGGTTACCGGAGGGATACTGTCAGGGTATTTGGTGATTTATGGGCATAATCGCAACATCACTCCCCCCTACGAAGAAGAATCGCCCCAATTCTTGTATTCGTATAGCAGATCTTGACAATTTTTCAGTTCATTTTCTGATAGCCATGAGTTCTCGTGATCTGCATATCCTTTCCATTTAATGAGATATTTTGTTTTTCAGTATTGTTTCTTGTGACTGAGAATTGATTCGACTTCGTATTCTTTATGTCCATCTTGAACCTGTATAGGTGGTGGCGGCGGAATTTAGCGATAGAATTCATCTTCAAAGTACGGCTTAAGGAGACTAGCATGGAAAGCATTGTGAATTCCCCTGTCGATCATTGGCTGGGAAAGATTTAAACGGTACGTAGCTCCGTTTATATCCTCAGATATTTGAAATGGACCACAAAAATTTGGGTTCAGTTTTCGAGATCCTGCACCATCTTCAAAAGCTAAATTTTTTTGTGGACAACCAGACTTTGTCACCAACTTTATAAGAAGAAGGTCTTCTACTTCTGTTGACATACAAGGCAGTGGATTCATTTGATTTTTTGATTTGTTCTCGGGCTTTTTTCAGTGATTCTTGCATGTTTTTTAGGAACTGTGCCGCAGCAGGGTTGTCTGCGGAGAGTTTGTCCAAAGGGACAGTTCTAGGGTGGATTCCATAATTGAGGAAGAACGGAGAGAATGTTGTAGTGGCATTAATAGATGAGTTGTAAGCAACTTAGAAGTCTACCAAGTATTTGTCCCAATCTGACTTGTCGAAGCTAACAAAAGAACGAATCATTTCTTCGATCTTTCTGTTCATAATCTCAGATTGTCCATCTGTTTGTGGGTGATATGCTGAAGAAGGGGATATCTTGGTACCCAGAAGGTGGAACAGACTCTTCCAAAACTTGCTCATAAAAATAGCATCTCTATCACAAATGATATTCGTTGGAATTCCGTGGTTTCTGTAGACATGATCCTTGAACAACCTGGCAGTTGAAGGAGCATCTATTTTGGGCTTCGTTGGTATAATTCTGATCATCTTTGATAATCTGTCAACGACAGTTAAGATGCCATTGTTTCCTTCCATTGACCTTGGAAGGGGTGTAATAAAGTCCATCGTTATGTCAGTCCATTTGGTTTTCGGTGGGTCAAGAGGTTTTAAAAGACCTGCGGGTTTCTGATTTGATGGTTTGTCTCTTTGGCAGTGGCAAGAACGAACGTATCGAAGTACATCTGTACTAGGGGATTTTAGGGGATTTAGGGGATTAGGTGATTTAGGGGATTTAGGGGATTTAGGGGTTTTAGGGGATTTAGGGGTTTTTAGGGATTAGGGGTTTTTTAGGGGATTTAGGGGATTAGGGGATTTAGGGGATTAGGGGATTTAGGGGATTAGGGGATTTAGGGGATTTTAGGGGATTAGGGGTTTTTAGGGGATTTAGGATTAGGGGTTTTAGGGGATTAGGGGTTTTTAGGGGCTTTAGGGGTTTTAGGGTTTTAGGGGATTTTAGGGGATTTAGGGGATTAGGGGTTTATTAGGGGATTAGGGGATTTAGGGGATTTAGGGGATTTAGGGGATTTAGGGGTTTAGGGGATTAGGGGATTAGGGGATTTAGGGATTTAGGGGATTAGGGGATTAGGGGATTAGGGGATTTAGGGGATTAGGGGATTAGGGGTTTTAGGGGATTTAGGGGTTTTAGGGGTTTTTTTAGGGGTTTTTTAGGGGATTTAGGGGATTTAGGGGATTTAGGGGTTTTTAGGGGATTAGGGATTAGGGGTTTTAGGGGTTTAGGGATTTAGGGGATTTAGGGGTTTTAGGGGTTTTAGGGGATTTAGGGGTTTTAGGGGATTTAGGGGTTTATTTAGGGGGTTTTTAGGGGATTTAGGGATTTAGGGGATTTAGGGGATTTAGGGGATTTAGGGGATTAGGGATTAGGGATTAGGGGATTAGGGGTTTAGGGGTTTAGGGATTTAGGGGATTAGGGGTTTTTAGGGGATTTAGGGGTTTTTTAGGGGATTTAGGGGATTAGGGATTTAGGGGATTTAGGGGATTAGGGGATTTAGGGATTTAGGGGGTTTTTAGGGGATTAGGGGATTTAGGGGATTTAGGGGGATTAGGGGTTTTTAGGGGATTTAGGGGTTTTAGGGGATTTAGGGGTTTTTAGGGGATTTAGGGGTTTTAGGGGTTTAGGGTTTTAGGGATAGGGGTTTAGGGATTTAGGGGATTTAGGGGTTTTTTAGGGGTTTTAGGGGTTAGGGTTTTAGGGATTTAGGGGTTTAGAGGATTTAGGGGTTTTAGGGGATTTTAGGGGATTTAGGGTTTTTAGGGGTTTTAGGGGATTTAGGGATTTAGGGGTTTTAGGGGTTTTAGGGATTTAGGGGATTAGGGGATT